>AWOL01S0001676.1:160194-225466 GCA_000715115.1 Nicotiana otophora
TATATATATCTTTCGACACAAGGTTCATTCGGAATAGTCAAATTTATTAGGAACTTGAGCCAAGCATACTTGAAACTTGCGAAACATCATGTAATTCAATACTAAGAGAGTAGTTTGGCCAACATACCTGAAATTCGCCCCTTAATAGTATTACGATGGTCCACCATACTAAACAACTTTAATCTACAACAATGCAACACATTTGTACTAATATTATTATGATTTCGATACTTTAAGTCATTTAAACTTTTTATGAAACATCTAACGTGAATATATTTCAACAACCTCCTTCAATGGAATTTCTTCATCTAACAACCACCTTCCATACCAATGATTCGCCTTAGCATCGTCTCTAGGCCATCCACAACTTCCATTAGCGCACCCATGCCCAACAATGCACACTGAAACCATCAATCTCATTAATTTAACCATTTTACAATCTCTACAACACCAACACAACCCAGCTTAGGCACTTATGGCTTCAAATCACCATCTCACCATCTCAAACCATGTAATTCTTTATTCCAATATGCCCTTGCCTCGCGAATCAAGCCTCCGAACTCCTCGAATCTAGTCACAAGTAATTTTATACAGTCAACACAAATTATAGGAATTAATTCCATATAAGAATATAAATTTTCCAAATAAATCCGAAATTTCACTCAAATATTGCCAGTGGGGACCACGTCTCGGAACCCAACAAAAGTCATAAAATATGAACGCCTATCCAACCACGAGTCCAACCATACAAACTTTACCAAATTCTAACATAAACTCAACCCTCAAATCTTCAATTTAACCTTAAGGGTTTTCACAATTTCTTTCCAACTTAAAAGACCAATTAAATGCTAAAAATAACTATAGATTCGGGTAACTTGACCAAAATTGAGTTAAGAACACTTACCCTGATGTTTCCATTGAAAATGTCCCGAAAATCGTAAAAAATGGAAAATGAGACAAACATAACATAAGTTCTGATGCCCAGTCATTTCCACTATGCGAAGGACAATTTCCCCCTGCCATAATTTTATCTTACGTGATCGCGGATCCCTTCACATGATCGCGAAGAACAGCTTCCTCCACCCTACGTGATCGCAAACATCCACACGCGATCACATAGCACAGCGTGTGAATTTTCTAGTTGCCTCCTTCACTCTATGGGAACACGGCTTAATCCACGCGTTCGCGCAGTACTGCTGGCCAACAACTTCGCAATCGCGGACTTACCTAACCGATCGCATAGCACAAATATTCAACCTGTCCAATTTAGCCTGCGCGATCGCAGACCTTCTTACACGATCGTGTAGAAGGAAACCAGACAGTGCACCAGAAAAACTTCAGCAAAACTCCAAGTCCAAAATTAGATCCGTTAGCCATCCAAAACACACCCGAGAACCCTTGGACCTCAACCAAATACAACAAGTCCTAAAACGTAATGCGGACATAGGCGAAGCCTCAAATCACATGAAACAACGCTAAAACACGAATCATACCCCAATTCTAGCCTAATGAAAACTAACAGATTCCAACTTGTACATTCGATGTCGAAACCTATCAAATCATATCCGATTGACCTCACATTTTGCACACAAGTCATAAATGAGATAATGGACCTATTCAAATTTCCAGAATAGGAGTTTGACCCCGATATCAAAAAGTCAACTCCCCGGTCAAACTTCCAGACTTAAAATTCCTATTTTCGCCATTTCAAGCAAAATTTTACTACGGACCTCTAAATAAATATCCGGGCACACTCCTAAGTCAGAATTCACCATATGGAGCTATTGGAATCGAAATTCCATTCCGGGGCCATTTACACATAATTCTTCTTTGTGTCAATTATTTTAACTTAAGCTTTAAATCTTGGAACTAAGTATTCCAATTCATTCTGAAACCAACCTACCGGAGACTGACACCGTCTCCCGTATAAAGACTCATACTGAGCCATCTGAATGCTTGATTGGTAGCTGTTACTATAGACAAACTTTGCTAGCGGCAGAAACTGATCCAAACAACCCCCGAAATCGATAACACAAAGTGCGTAACATATCTTCCAATATCTGAATAGTGCGCTCGAACTGTCTGTCCATTTGAGGGTGAAATGTTGTACTCAACTGAACCCGTGTGCCTAACTCTCACTGCACTGCTCTCCAAAAATGTGATGTAAACTGTGTGCCCCTATCTGAAATGATGGACACTGGCAAACAATCTCACGGATATAAATCTCAGCTAACCGCTCCGAAGAATAAGTAGTACCGACTGGAATGAAATACACGGACTTGGTCAATCTATCCATAGTCATCCAAATAGCATCAAACAACCGGGAAGTCCGTCGGAGCCCAACTAAGAAGCCCATGGTGATCCACTCCCACTTCCACTCCGAAATTTCAAGTCTCTGAAGAAATCCGCCCAATCTCTAGTGCTTGTACTTCATATGCTGACAATTTAAACACCGAGCTACAAATCCCACTATATCTTTCTTCATCNTCCGAAATTTCAAGTCTCTGAAGCAATCCACCCGATCTCTAGTACTTGTACTTCACATGCTGGCAATTTAAACACCGAGCTACAAATCCCACTATATCTTTCTTCATACCTCTCCACCAATAATGGTTCCTCAAGTCATGATACATCTTTGCGGCACCCGGGTGAATGGAATACCGCGAACTGTGGACGGTCTCAAGAATCAACTCACGCAGCCCATCTACGTTCTGTATACAAATCCGACCCTGCATCCTTAACACCCCATCATCTCCAATAGTAACATCTTTGGTATCGCCGTGCTGAAAAGTGTCCTTCAGGATAAGAAAATGGGGATCATCATACTGGCGCTTTCTGATGCGGTCATATAAGGAAGATCGAGAAACTACACAAGCTAGAAGCCGACTGGGTTCCGAAATATCTATCCTCACAAACTGATTGGTAAAACCTGTACATCTGATGCAATTGGTCTCTGACCAATAGGAATAAATGCAAGACTACCCATACTCACCGCCTTTCTACTCAAGACATTAGCCACCACATTGGCCTTTCCGGGATGATACAAAATGGTAATATCGTAGTCCTTTAGCAGCTCCAACCATTTGTATTGCCTCAAATTTAGATCCTTTTGTTTGAATAAGTGTTGTAGGATCCGGTGATCTGTAAATACCTCACAAGACACACCGTAAAGATAGTGCCTCTAAATCTTTAATGCATGAACAATAGCTTCCAGCTCTAAATCATGAACAGGGTAGTTCTTCTCATGTGGCTTCGAATGGAGCGAAGCATAAGCAATTACTCTACCCTCCTGCATAAAGACACATCAAATACCAATCCGAGAAGCATCACAATACACGGTATAAGAACCCGACGCTGAAAGCAAAACTAGAACTGGAGTTATGGTCAAGGCAGTCTTGAGCTTCTGAAATCTCTCTTCACACTCATCGGACCACCTTAATGGAGCACCTTTCTTAGTCAATTTAGTCATAGGCGAGGCAATGGATTATAAACCTTCCACAAAACGATGATAATATCCGGCCAACCTAAGAAAACTCCAAATATCAAAAGTTGAAGATGTCTTGGGCCAACTCTGAACTACATCTATCTTCCTCGAGTCTGCACAAATCTCGTCTCTAGACAACACGTGTCGCAAGAATGCTACTGAACTAAGCCAGAACTCACACAAGGTTAATTTGGCATAAAGTTTCTCCTCCCTCAGCCTTTGTAGTACAATTCTCAAATGTTGTGCATGCTCTTCATGGCTACGTGATTACACCAGGATATCATCAATAAATACTATGACAAACAAATCAAGATACGGATGGAATACACAGTTCATTAGGTGCATAAATGCTGCTGGGGCATTGGTCAGCCGAAAACACATCACGAGAAATTTATAGTGTCCATAACGAGTCCTGAATGTCGTCTTAAGAATATCCGAATCATGAATTTCAACTGGTAATACGCAGGCCTCAAATTGATTTTGGAAAATACTCTAGCTCCTTGGAGCTGGTCAAATAAATCATCAATGCGCGTCAAAGGATACCTGTTGTTTTATTGTAACTTTATTCAACTGCCTCTAGTCAATGCACATCCGCATAGTACCATCATTCCTTTCCACAAACAGAATTGGTGCACCCCAAGGCGACATACTAGGCCTAATAAACCCCTTCTCAAGAAGTTCCTAAAGCTACTCTTTCAATTCTTTCAACTCTGCTAGTGCATACGATATGGAGGAGTGGAAATGGGCTGAGTTCCTAGCACCAAGTCAATACCGAAATCAATATCCCTTTCGGGTGGCATGCTCGAAAGATCTGTAGGAAACACATCCGGAAAATCTCGCACTACTGGAATAGAATGAATAGTAAGAGTGTCTGTATCAACATCTCTCACAAAGGCCAAATATGATAAACACTCCTTCCCAACAATTCGTTGTGCCTTTAAATAACAAATTACCCTGCAGGGGACAAAATATGGAGAACCTCTCCACTCGATTCTTGGCAAACTTGGCATTGCCAATGTCGCAGACTTAGTGTGAAAATCTAGAAAATCATGACATGGAGACAACCAATCCATACCTAAGATCATATCAGAATCGACCATACTGAGCAATAAAAGATCAACTTTGGTCTTTAATCCCCTATTGGTTACCATACACGGCTGATATACACGGTCCACAACAATAATATCTCCCACCGGCATAGATACATGAACAGGTGAGACTAAGGACTCACAGGGCAATTCCAAACAATGAGCAAAATATGACGAGACATACGAATATGTGGAACTAGGATCAAATAATAGAGAACCATCCTGGTGGCATACTGAGACAATACATGTAATTACCATGTCTGAGGCAACTGCATGTGGTCTGGCAAGAATAGCATAAAATCTAGCATGACTATCACCTGATCTGCCTCCTCCTCTAGGGCGACCTTTAGCTGCAAGTACCCCACCCCATGCTAGCTGGGCGGGTGGTGGAATAATAGGTGTGGGAGCCGTAGCCTAACTCTTTTGCTCAACTGGACCTCGCGAAAGGCGGGGACAATGTCTCTTCATATGAACCGAATCTACAAACTCAAAACAACCCTTCTATGACAATGGAGGCAAGTACTGAGGTGGACCTCGAAAACCAAAATAACTACCAGAAGAATTTGGTATAGATGAACCCTGCACGGATGGTGCACGAGATGAACTCGGTCGAGTACTGTATGAACCATGGCTAGTTGATGCACCACGATGAGCTGAACGAGCCATTTGATCGGGCGTATAAGGTCGACCCCTGCTGTGATAGGACTGTCCCCCAATCGGAACACCACTGGAATTACCTGGACCACGAGACCTCTTGGCCTCCCTCTGCTCACACTCCTGAGTACGGACCATTTCTAGGTGTCGAGCACTGTCGACTACCTCGTCGAACTTAGCACCTGCTATATTCCCAAGAGTCGTAACAAAACGAAACTACTGGTTGGGGCCATTAATGAACCTCCTAATCTTTTGCCTCTAAGTGGGAATCAACCAGACTGCATGACGAGCCAAGTCTAAAAACCTCATCTAATACTGGGTAACCGACATGTCCTCCTAATGGAGCTGTTCGAACTGCATGTGCAATTCCTCTCTACGGGTCTGTGGCACAAACTTATCCAAAATGAGAATTGAGAACTCATACCATGAAAGCAGTGCTGCACCAATTGGTCTGCTCCTCTCATAAGCCTCCCACCATCTGAAGGTTGCCCCGGTCAGCTAAAAGGTAGCAACTGAGACCCCACTGGTCCCCAGAATACCGGTGTACGAAGAATCCGCTGGCACCTGTCTAAGAAATCTTGAGCATCCTCTAACTCAGTTACACTGAATAATGAAGGATGGAGTCGCCAAAATCTCTCTAATCTCTTCTGCTCCTCATTGTTCATAATAAAACTCACATGGGCCTGAGCAGCTGCAACCGGCTAGACTGGTAGTACCCATGGTATTTGGAGTCCCTGCCCTACCTACTCTGGTGTACGGGCGACGGGGGTATGAGCACCTCCCCCGGCTTGAGAAGCGGAAGGTGCGGCCTTAGCCGAAATCACCTAAGCAAGGTCAGTGCAAACCTTCAATATCTAAGCCAACACCTCTTGAATGCCTGGAATCACAATAGGCATAGATGGTACCTGAGCTGGTCCCGTTAGATCATCTATATCCATAATCTGCTCCTGAGCTGGAGCAACCGGTGGATCTACAAGTGCTGCTCTAGCTGCTGTGCTTGCTGCACCTCGGCCTCTACCATGGCCCTAGCCTCTACCACTGTCTCGGCCTCTCGTGGCCCAAACTGGTGGTACTGGTGGATGTTTACCCGATCCGGTAGCACGTGTCCTCACCATTTGTGAGCGAATAGAATAATAGAGATTTAGTTCCCGGAATCAATAAATCTCACGATCAGAATACAAGAAAGTGAAATTCTTTTTAAGGGTTCTGTATCCTCTTAAAGATAAGTACAGACGTTTCCGTACCGATCCACAAGACTCTACTAAACCTGCTCATGACTCGTGAGACCTATGTAACCTAGGCTCTGATACCAACTTGTTGTGATGACACCTATCTCATTACTAGGTAAGCTGACAACCTCAATAAATCACAAATTCTTTTACAATTGAAAACATAATATTTAGATTTAATAGAAAATCCCACAAATACTGATACAAATACACTCCCAAAACACGTAGTCACTGAGTACATGACCATCTAAATGATGACACAGTCTAACAGATAAAACACTATCTAGAAATATAGAACAATACATATAATTGCGGCTGCTAAGCAGCTACCTTGATAATCTCTAATAGATAATCTCTGAAAGATAGCAGCTGCCGTATCCGGAAGTACCTGGATCTGCACACGAAGTGCAGAGTGTAGTAGGAGTACAATCAATCCCATGCACTCCATAAGTAAAAAGACTAACCTTTGGGGTGAAAGTAGCGACGAGCTCAACAGGTACAGGCCAATATGAAATAACAGTACGGAAATGTAAGCATGTTTTCAACTTCAAAAGATAGCTTAATACAAGTAAAATAAATCAACGCTGTTTGATATGAGGAATATGACATCTCTATATCTACATGCCAATGTACATGCTGTATATGGTATACTACCATGGAAGCATCACATAATCACACTCTCAGAGTACTAAATCACTCAGTACTGTACACGCAGCTTCAGTCTAGGGAAGATCCATCCCTCAATATAAATAGCAACTGACAGTGAGTCACTAGGAAAGCAGACAACCTCAATAAATCACAAATTCTTTTATGATTGAAAACATAATATTTAGATTTAATAGAAAATCCCAAAACTACTGATACAAATACACTCCCAAAATCCGGTGTCACTTAGTACATGAGCATCAAAATGATGACATAGTCTGACTGATAAAACACTGTATGTGTCACGCCCCAAACTCGGGGAGCGCGACTGGCGCTCAACCGAGTAAACCCGGCTGAGCAAGCCTGTTAGATTTCATTCTACCCAAATTCATCCCTGAATAAAGAGGAAATGTACTCTGTTAATCAAATACTGAAAAGAGTTCAATAACCACTTCCATTTCATTCACATTAACAACATCATTAAATAATCCAAAATAGTATGAGTTTAGAGATTTAATGAAAAACATGTTTCCAAATACAAACCGTTCTAATTCAATTCCCAACATCAAACACCACCCACAACCTGTCTACAGAGCCTCTAAGTACAACTGAAGAGTAATATGGAAATACCGGCAACAAGGCCCCGACTATACCTCAAAACACAGTACATGAGAAACAAAAGATACATGATCCAGAAATGAAGTGGGGCTCACCAAATCAGCTAAAAAGAGTGTATTGCTATCACTGATCAATGCCTCCTGCGGTAGAACACCTGCATCCATTAAAGATGCGGCGCCCCCGGCAAAAGGGATGTTAGTACTGTCGAATAACACTAGTATGTATAGCTAAAAGACATCTTTCAAAATAGAATGCCCATATAAGAAAAGGAAATACATAGAAACAACAAGGCACAATCAACAATATCCAAATGTCTAATTAAAACATAATAATTTTCAAAATACGAACTTCATATACAATTTTGGTTGGGAGATCATTAGCACCGATATACCACCGTCTTTGTTAGCATGGAGTCCGATCATGCCCGATCGGCTAGGCCATCTCCCCACGAACAATGTGGTTTGACATGTGATGCGAAATAAAGTTGTTACCAAGAGTAGTACCACCATATGCGCAATATGGCATCCGATCTCCACCGGATCAGCTAGGCCACCTTCCCACATATGCCGTGTGGGTTGATTTTTCCAATCCACAAAGGTTCCAGTTTCATCCCAATTAAATGGAATAATATCACAATTTACAAAAGGTTCCAATTGCATCCCAAATAAGGGGAATAATCCCAATCCACCCCTACACCGGCACGTGTAGTTTCAGGTGTGGGCCTTATGACCCACCCTTCCTCGGTTTTGCTAATGATTCTCCAAAAAACATTTTTGATTTGATTTGTACACAGAGGTAACATAAATACAATTGTACTCACCTCAACATCTTTCACATTGTATAAATTATCATTAGTATTTCCAGTCATTCACAACGCCGATATTTCCTTGGTTCATTTGGCCATTCACAAGATTCTTTATTCCTGGCACGATGGACGTATTTCATATTCCACACTTTCACCTCTTTCAATTTCAAAGATCGCCATCAAATATCAACACATAGAATATTTCATAAATCATATACTTCAAATCCATTTGTAATGGGAACTTTAAACACAAATAGTTTCTTCCCAGAGAATGGGACATACCAACCAACAATAGAAACACACATGAAAAATGATAAACAATCAATACACCATTTACTCTTGCAATACTCTTCCCCAGAAATGACAATGTACAATTTCAACACATAAGTATATAGAACTCGAATCACATTGGATATATTTATAAAGCAAAGCATTAGTTAAAGCAGCCACTAATAGGAATAAATTGAGTGCAAAAGCTCCTAGGCAAATTCTATTTTCCAAATCACTTTTAACATAGTTGAGTCGAGGCTCATTTCATATTCTTTATTGCATTCTCTCAAATCATTTGCACTACTAGCCACAATCATAACTTAAATGCTTGGCACGTTGGCCACACTCTATATCCCCAATTCAATTATTTCATTTCCAACCACCTTTATAGGTTATCAACAATAAGACATTTTCAATCAAGGCTTTAGGTACACATATGAGCAATTTAGAGTCTTAAGAATATTGAGCTTTTCTCACACAATTTGGCATACTAGCTTTCCTTTGAAATACGATTCAAAGCCACAACATTTTAATACGCAACCCATACTTTGAAACTTACGGAAACATTATGGAATTCAATTCCAAGAGAGAAAGTTTAGCCAACATACCTTGTTCGGGCTTTTCTTAAATTACTACAATGCCTCAACACTTCTAGCAATAAGAATCTATAAGAAGAGAGTTAAAATCGGTTAATATTTAGAAGGATTTCCATGATGTAACTCTCTTAGGAATTTTGTCAAACACCTAACATGCGAAATAGACCACAAGGCTCTATAATGGAGATCCTTTCATCCCTCAACCAATTTCAACAAGAAATTACACAAAATGGTTCATTAACCCCGCATACTACAACTTTGTGTTACATGCATGGCCTATTTCCAACCCCGTAATATATGTGAACTCATAACCTCATGTATGAAAGCTTAGAAGTAGGACTTACCCGGACAAAGGATAATCTAGTGATTGACTTCCTTGATTCTTGAAGATTGTTGAAAGATTGCATGATTGGGAGGTTAGGGTTTCTCCTTCTCTCTCTAAAATGTTGTCACCTCTCTCTAGACTTACCAGAAAATGGTTCCAAATAAAGCCCCAAAGGCTATTTATTAAAATGGGTCGGGTTGTAAAACCCCCGAAATTTTCACAGCCACGCCGCATGGGGCATGGCGGGGCGCAGCGCGGTAGTGAAAAATGTGCCTAGAAACGAAATTTTGAAGTGTTCTGCAAATCCCCACAGGCGCGCCGCATGGGGCGGCGCGGTAGTGTCACATTCTTCCAGCTTTTGGTAATTTGCTCATAACTTCTTGTAGGAGTGTCCAAATGACGAACGGTTTGAAGAGTTAGAAACGAGACTCGAAGATGTTTCATTTTATAGGTTGTTAATTACATAGGTCCTTATATTTATGTATATATGACTTTCCAAAGTTTAGTCTTATCCGTACTCATTTGCAACTTTAGTCTATTATGTAATTTTCCAACTTGACTTAGACTTAACATCACTTATAATATGCCCTGTACACTTATTATCATATCTAATTGATATCCATCATATTAATAGCCCTTGTCTGCACACAAAATAATATAATTAGCACACATCAACTTCCTTAATAGCACTTAAGAACTTCAAAATTTTCTGGGGTGCTACATTCTCCCCCACTTAGGATCATTCGTCCTCGAATGCGAACTAGAGTTCGCTCCCAAACACATAACATAACTTATATCCTCCTTTGCATACCTCAATCTCCCAAATTTTTACTAACTCCCAAATTTTTCAGAAATTTCAGCAGAGTCTCCTTTGTAATTGGGCCTATCCACCTGCCATAGAATCATCAAAACCACCCTAACAATATATTCTTATCTCAACAAAGAATCATAATATATATCAACAACATGGAGCTCAACATTACAAGCATTATATCATCAAAATTGGTACATGGACATGAGTTGCACCTATTTAAATCATAACACATAGAAAATACCTCTCGTTCCACAATTAGTTGACTATACAATCAAGTGAGAACATTTTCTTTCCTTAACACTTTAGGCCTTCGAGGTGACCTTCTCAACTCACAGACTTCACCATAACACACGACATAGGCAATCTCAACTTCCGAACTTATCTAACAAGAATAAAAATTAAGTATCTCTCATAGGCCAATTATCTAATAACTTCACCTTCTCACTAGCTTTCACCGGAACGATAGACAAAGGATTTCCAACTACATTCTTAGACATAGACACATGAAACACCATAGTTCGACATATCTCCTTCAAGATTTCATAAGGCCTAATGGGACTACACATACTTTACCTTCCTTAACAATTCACCCAATATATTCATAGAGAAAATCTTGAGAATAACCCGTTAACTTTCTTTGACTCTAAATCCCTATGCCGAACACCCAAATAAAACCTATGGCGACCTCCAACAATTACTCTAAGATGTGCTAGCTTGAATATGACCATAAAACTCCTATCCAATATATTTGATTACTGGATGATGATGCTTCTTTGACATGTTTGAACCTTCAACCCCTATAGGTTACTATAAATAGGAACAACGAGGTTTCGAGTTTGAGCTAAAATTATCCAAGAATCCATCAATGTGCCAAGCAGGGCATTTCAAGAGGTTATATCCTTATAGAAATGAAGGTTACTACAAATAGTGCTGACATAGTTAATCATTATGATGACATCATTGATTCGACAAATAGGGCATAGAGTTGTGTAGTAGGCCTTGATAATGTAGGGACCATGTTCATGATTCTGATATTTAAAAGAAATGAGTCATTTTAGACATGTGACATATGGGAGGCATGGTCGGGATGATAAAGACATTAGCTCTAGTTATTCTCGAAAGACTATGAGTCATGAAAAGGAAGGACAACAATAATTGTTTCATTCCATATGTTCCTTGTCTGGAAATAGTAGGCCTCAAAGATAAATAGCCAAGTACGTGACACCAGTCGCCTCTTTCAATGTTGGGAAAACCAGTTTAACTCGAAATGAGAATATTTTAGCACCCTGAATATGATATGGGTTTCAAAATACATGAAGTTGCATTATGCTCTCAACAGTAACTAGCACAAGGAATCTATGCCACAAGCCCACGAGGATGAAAAAGAAGTTGAACATGTGAGATTAATATCATTCTCACAGCTTAACCTTTGCCAATAGTTGATCCTACGTGAGAGGACTAGAGATGCGACAAATTCGTCTTTCAATTCAATATGTCCATCATAAGGCTACTTACTTTCAACCTCACACAAGTGAAATCATGTAGTTAGGACATCTTAATGTTGGGATAAAATCATGTATTGGTTAGAGAGAATGAACATTTTGCTGTGAGCTAGACATATTTTTGCTATAACAACTCTGAAGTTGCAATACTAGGCCACTTCATGGGAAACTACAATACTAGGAGAAAAGTGGGTTACTCACTGGGACATGATCTAGGTGGCATGAAAGTCATACTGAAATGCATGAACAAAAAGATCTTCCTGTGATGAATCTTTGTAAAAATCTCAAATTTTCGAGAAACATTTATGCGGGCAAGTGATCCCATTTCAATTGACAGTTGCAGATATAATAGGTGTTAAGATATGCTCTCATGTTACTATATAGTGAAATGGATTCATGATAACGTTCACAAAGGAGTGAAATGACTGTTCCAATCATAGGAGCCAAATACACTGGAGAGAAAAAGAGTGGCTCAAGAAGGATCTCAACACTAGGCTGCTTTACATTGGATTTGATGCCACATAGGCAAACTTTATGACGGTGCATGCATAAGCACAAGTGAACAGATGTTGTCCATTCGAATCAAAGGTTCTGTAAGAAATTCATCAGTTATAGTTCCTTGTTGAGAATTTAGGGAAGTAAGTGGGAAGTATTTGCCTAGGATTATAACCCAATTCAAGGAGCTCATTATAGAACTCAATTTCTCAACAGGTTGTGAATATAAGGAATTGTGATAAAGAGGCTTCACAAATACTGCGTCTCGTTCAAAGAGTAGATAAAGAGAATGACTCATAAATTTTTTCCGGTTCTATCCCAACTTCCATAGTATCACAAGGAGTGACATATGACAAAGTGGAACTGGAATCAATAAGAGGATACACATCATGAGATTTGACAGTCAATATACCTGTAACCACATCTGGAGAAGCCTCAAACTCTTGACGCCTCCTCATAGCATAAAACTTGTTGGGCCCTCCCGAGCTCTGAATACCACCCCTAGCTTCTCCATGCCCTACGGGCAGTATAGTGCCTCTAGCTAGGAGTGGCACTGTGGATGTAGTAGCTACAGAACTGGCTGGTTGTGCCGCACCCCTGCCCATGCTCTGGCGAGACAAATAACAATCTCTTTGAAAGTAACCCATCATACCATACTTGTAGCATACATTGGTACCATAGTGACATACTCCCGGATGACATCTCCCACACTTCACACAACAGGGATGAGGTTCACTAAACTTACTTGCCTCACCGACCTAGTATTTACTCTCTTTGCATACATCATAAGAATCCCTCTTATTCTTTCTCCAAGCATCCAATGAGGTAGAAACAATTCCCGTACCGGTTTGTTGTGTGGGCCTTAGGAATTTCCCAAACATGTCACCCCTAACATGCTGCTGAGCATACTCACCATACGATGCAAAATGTTTCTTTCCCGCACATCGGGCAGACCGGTATGGGTGTACCTAACCTAGGGCATTTGTTCTTTTTGTGCCCTCCCCCCCTTTCTACAGCCATAACATATTGCAAGGGTCATCCAACATGATCCCAAGTGGCTCTTGCTGAAAATCACACAATCTGGTTCATTAGCACCAATAACCCTCTTTCGTTTCTTAGATTCTCTCACCACACGATCTGGTGGTGCGGTGACATTGGTAGGAACAAGGACACTTCCCTTAGCAATAAGTTCTTCCAATCTCTCCAATGCTCGATGCATTCTCCTAACGAACTCTAGTGTAATCTCCCCCAGATTCAATGGCGCGGTCATTCCCTACTCGCTGTTTCAAACTCGGGGATTACTCATCTGGAAAAATGAGACATAACAAGGAAATTAGCTTCCTATATTGACTCTATCGCACGATATGGAGTATCAAAGAAGTGTGAAATTTCCTAAATGTCTGAGTAGTCTCCTCGTTATAGATGTGGTCGACAACACACCAATAATAAGGACTCTACTAGACACGGCTCTGAGACATCCTAGAACACTTTAAAACCTTAGGCTCTAATACCAAGTTTGTCACGCCCCAAAGTCGGGGAGCGCGACCGGTGCTCAACCGATTAAACCCGGCTGAGCAAGCCTGTTAGATTTCATTCTACCAAAATTCATCCCTGAATAAAGAGGAAATGTACCCCATTAATCAAATACTGAAAAGATTTCAATAACCACTTCCATTTCATTCCCATTAACAGCATCATTCAATAATCCATTATAGTACGAGTTTATAGATTTAATGAAAAATATGTTGCCAAATACAAACCGTTCTAATTCAATTCACAACATAAAACACCACCCACAACCTGTCTACGGAGCCTCTAAGTACAACTGAAGAGTAATATGGAAATACCGGTAACAAGGCCCCGGCTATATCTCAAAACACAGTACATGAGAAACAAAAGATACTGTAACACCCCGAAAAATTTTGAAGTACTTAACTGTAAAGCCCGGTAAAGTTTACAAAGAAAATAATGTTTCATGGTGAAGAAAAAGTATCCTTATTTGTTTGAATGACCATGTATTTAAAATTGTGATCAATAAAAAAATTATAAGACTTACGTTTTATGAATTTTTTATCATGTGAACAATTGGCAATAAAGGTATTCCTTTCTGGATATATATTGCTTATGAGACCACATTTGGTGTGGTTTTGTATTATGTAACGTCGTTAGAATACGTATATGTTGTTAGGATGTGTTTCTGGGGCTCTATGAAAGGTGGATAGGCCTAGTTACAAGGGAAACTCTTGCGAAATTGTTGGAAATTTTGGGAGTTAGTAAAATTTGGGGCTGCTCAAAAGTGGTATGAAACAAATTGAGTTGCATAAGATGCTAATGACGGAATTTTACCCTCATTCGAGGATGAATGATCCTAAGAGAGGGAGAATGTAACACCCCGGAAAATTTTGAAGTACTTAAATGTAAAGTCCGTTAAAGTTTGCAAAGAAAATAATATTTCATGGTGCCGGACTAGGCTTACATGTTTGAGTTTTTGGATTGAACAATGCACCGGAAAGTAAATGAAAACTTTTGGCGGAAAAGTGCATTTCTTCGGTCCATTATGCGACAGCAGAACCACTCTGCGGACCGCATAATGGCCGCAGAGTAAGGCAGTTAATTGGGTCAGTTGGAAATAACTATGCGGTTGAATATGCGACCACATAACTGTTATGCGGTGCATTATGCGACCGTATACACAGACAATTCTTTTGGCTATTTTGTAACCAATTATGCGACCGATATGCGGTCCGCATATCGGTTATGCGATCGCATAACTTGTTCTAGAGCTCCATTTTTGAGGTTTTTAAAACCCAACCCTCTTTCGTTAAATACACTCTTTGGGCAATTTTTGAGGCATAATCTGATTATTTAGAGTGAGAGAGAGTGCCCTAGAGTGAGAAGGTGGTCTTCAATAATTTTTCTTCAATTCTTGCTCAAGTTTTGAAAGATTAAGAAGGGAAGCTCATTAGGTCTTCATCCTAGAGGTAAGATTCTACACCCTAAACCCTAATTTCAAAATTTTCTGAAAATGGGTAACTAGCAAGATATTGTTTGGGCATGAGAGTTGTTTATTTTATATGCATGGATTATCAAAGGGTGTCAGAAGATTGTTAAGCTATAAATGGTAAATTTTGGGTTGTGGGATGATGGAATTCTCCATAAAAGGACCTTGGAACCTTAATGCACACTTAGTGTTCGATAAAATGCTCAAATGAGCTCGAACCATGATCATCTTCCTAATTTTTATTCAATTTGTTATATTTCTCCAATAGATTGAAGTTGCTAAGAATTCTAGAATATTTAGAGTGTAAGGAAGCTCAAGTGAGGCATGTTGGCTAAACTCTTCTCTTAGAATTAAATCCCACGATATTCATGTCAATTATGTAAGTCCCGAGTGATTCATTATGAAATTGGCTATTCCGATTGGGTTGAAAGATATATGTTCAACAAGCATCACAAATGCTCCATTCATGTTATGTTACCAATTGAGGAGATGTTAAAATACAGGTTGTGCATTAATAATGTTTCGACCTTAAGTCAAGTTCAAATGAAGGCTATTATGCCAAGTTTTTGTGAAATATCTCAATGTGCCTTAGACACTAAGTTGCTCACATGCATACTACACACCTTGATTTGAGTTGTATTTGTTATTGATGATAATGATATTTGAAATTGATAAGGTGAGCATGAAGTACTGAATAGGGCCAACGCGCCAAGAATGATCTTATAATTATGGCCATTAGTGACAATGAAATGAAAAGATGTGAAAGTATTACGAAATGCGATGATTGATATAAAAGGTTGATGTCTCAAATAAGACAGCCTAGCCGGGCGGGTCGTGATCGGACACCATGCCGCACATATGGTGGTGATTGTGCTAGAAATTATAATTGCAATTGTGATTGTGGTCGACGTCCCTAATGGATAGCCTAGCCGATCAAGTCGTGAGCGGACTTCGTGTTAAAGACGCTGGTATTGATATTGAGAGAAATTGTGGTTGATGTCTCTACTAAGATAGCCTAGCTGATCGGCTCGTGATCGGACTCTGTGCTAAGAGTACGATGGTACTGGTTTTGTGAATAATGGTATTGTGAATAGTGGTGTTGGTATGGTGAATAATGGTACTGGTATTGTGGACAATGGTATATCGATACTAAAAATCTCCCAATGTGAGATATGGAAATTAATTTGAACATTGTCTTGATCCTAAATTGAGGTTTGATGTTGATTAAGGCTTTCATTGATATTTTGATAATCTTGTTTGTATTATTTGTCATTCGATTGAGAGGGTTTTTAGTTATACATTCTAGTGCTATTCGACGGTACTAACGTACCTTTTGCCGGGGGCACTGCATCATTAAATGGATGCAGGTGGTTCCACAACAGTGATAGCAGTACACTGTCTTCCTAGCTGACTTGGTGAGCCCCACTTCATCCCGGGGTGATATATCTTTTGTACTTTGTGTATTCGTTTTGAGGTATAGCTGGAGCCTTATTGCCGGTATTATCATTGTACTCTTGTTTATCTATAGAGGCTCCGTAGACATAGTGTGGGTTGTGTATTGGTGCTGGGGAAAGACCAACTATGTTATGTTATGGATGTATTACTTGTCCATTTGATACTTTACAAATGATGAAACTATTGGAAATGAATTGGTATTGTAGACATGAACACATTTTCGTATAATTAATGATAATATGTATTATCTCTATTCATGGATGAGTTTGGATAGAATGAGATCTAACAGGCTTGCTCGGTCGGGTTCACTCGGTTGAGCGCTGGTCGCTCTCCTCAGTTTTGGGACATGACAAACTTGGTATCAGAGACTAAGGTTTTAAAGTGTCCTAGGATGTCTCAGAGCCATGTCTAGTAGAGTCCTTATTATCGGTGTGTTGTTGACCACATATATAATTAGGCTGCTACATGGGCATTTATGAATAATACCCTTCTTTCATGTTCTTGATCGTATGATCAAGCTTGTTGTAAGATTGTTCCTCCTTTAACTCCTGAGTTGCTCTAATTTTCAGTACATGGAACCTAAGAAGAAGGCAAGAACTGGCCAAAGAGCCAATGTCACCCCAGGAGTGACAGTTGATCGTATAATTGATGATGCGGGTAAGCACCCGAGGAGTGAGAATATTCCTCCAGTTACTACACTGCCTGACTCTACTATAACTGATCAGACCGCACCTGTCCCTACACCTACTAAAGGTGCAACAGGTCCACCAACTAATATACCAGTTCCACCTACATTTCCAACTTCCGATTCTGGTGTTTCTGAGGTTGATCTTAGGGGAGCCATACAGATGTTGGCTCAAATAGTGGTTTCCCAGACTCAGAGGTCAAAGGTTGCACCCACTTCTTCCAGTCAGCTAGGAGATTCTACTGGTTCCAGGGTGAACTGGAGGATCCTCCAGTGTTCACGGGTACTAACCCAGAAGAAGATCCCCAAGATTTCATTGATGAGATGCATAAGACTCTCAGAGTTATGCGTGCTACTGAAACAAAGGGAGTGGAATTGCCCTCCTACCACCTGAAAGAGGTGGCATATTCTTGGTTTGAACTATGGGAGGAGTCCCGTGAAGAAGGGAGCTCTCCGACGAGGTGGAGTGAGTTTGCCGATTCCTTCATTGATCATTTCTTGCCTGCTGAGACTAAGGCAACCCGTGCTGCCGAGTTTGAGAACTTGAGGTAAGGTAGCCTAAGTGTGTGGGATTACCATATGAGATTTGCGTACCTGTCTAAATATGCTATTTACATGCTGCCCACTATGGAGGCTAGAGTTCGCCGATTTATACATGGTCTTAGTCCCTTGGTAATTAATGAGGCCCAACCTTGAATTCTGATATGCACTACGAAAAGATAGTGGCATTCTCTCAAGCCACGGAGACCCGCAAATTAAGAAACATAATAGAGCGAGAGGGTAGTAATAAGGCCTGGTCTACGAGCAACTTTGGTGGTTCTTCAGGTGGTGGAAAGTTAACATTCAGAGGAGGGTCGTCAGGGCCATCGCAGTCCTTTGCTCAGTCTTCGGCTAGTGCACCGCCATCAAGGCCTAGTCAGTAGCAGTAGTGGAGCTGTTTCAGGCCTAGTCAGGGCAATAGGGGATCCAATCAGTAAGGTCGTCATGGTGGTAGATTCCAGCACAAAAGGAAGCCCCCATGCCCTAGGTGTGGAAAGATGCACCTAGGAATATGCTACATGGACTTACCCATATGCTATGGATGCGGATTGAGGGGTCACATTCAGAGGGATTGTTGTTCGTCCTGCCAGGGTGCGGGCAGGGGCATGGCACAACCAGCTAGTTCTGTAGCTACAACATCCACATCACCTCCTCCAGCTCGAGGCGCTTCAACACCCGCAGGGCGTGGTGCAGCTAAGGGTGGAGCACAGAGTTCAGTAGGATCCAACCATTTCTATGCTATGAGGGGTCGCCAGAATTCAGAGGCTTCTCCAGATGTTGTCACAGGTATATTGACTATCCAATCTCATGAAGTATATGCTCCTATTGATCCCGGTTCCACTTTGTCATATGTCACACCTTATGTTGCTATGAAATTTTGGATAGAACCAGAATAGCTTTATGAGCCATTCTTTGTATCTACTGAAGTTGGTGAGTCTATTTTAGCCACGCGGGTTTATAGGGATTGAGTTGTTACATTGCATGGTCGGGACACCGTGGCCGATCTTATTGAATTGAGAATGGTCGATTTCGATGTGATAATGGGGATGGATTGGCTTTATTCATGTGTTTCCAAGCTTGATTGCCGAACCAGAACTGTTAGGTTCGAATTTCCAAATGAGCCAGTTATTGAGTGGAAGGGTGATGATGTAGTGCCGAAGGGTAGGTTTATTTCTTACCTAAAGGCCATGAAAAGGATCAACAAGGGATGTATTTACCATTTGGTCCGGGTTACGGACACCGATGCTGAGGCACCTACACTTGAGTTTGTGCCTGTTGTGAATGAATTTCTGTGAGGCTTTCCGAATAAACTACTTTGGATCCCACTAGACAAGGAGATTTATTTTGGGATTGATGTGATGCCTAACACACATCCCATATCTATTCCATCCTACAGAATGGCACCGACAGAATTGAAGGAGCTAAAGAAACAATTAAGAGATTTGTTAGAAAAAGGGTTTTATCCGGCCGAGTGTGTCGCCTTAGAGCACACTAGTCCTTTTTGTAAGAAAGAAAGATGGGTAACTGAGAACGTGTATTGACTTTCGGCAGCTTAATAAGGTAACAGTCAAAAATAAGTGCTCACTGCCAAGGATAGATGACTTGTTTGACCAATTGCAAGGTGCTAGGTACTTCACCAAAATTGATTTAAGATCCGGGTATCACCAATTGAAGATCAGGGAGTGGGATATTTCGAAAACAACTTTTAGGACCCGGTATGGGCATTTTGAATTTCTGGTGATGTCTTTTGGGCTAACAAATGCCCCAACAGCCTTCATGGATCTTATGAATCGCGTTTTTAAACCATTCCTCGACTTCTTTGTGATAGTGTTCATTGACGATATTCTTGTATATTCACGAAGTTAGGAGGACCATGCCGACCGTCTCAGGGTAGTTCTGCAAACCCTGCATCAGCACAAATTATATGCAAAGTTTTCAAAATGTGAATTTTGGCTCGAGTCGGTCATATTCTTGGGTCATGTTGTCTCTAATGAAGGAATTAAGGTTGATCATCAGAAAATTGCAGCTGTGAGGAATTGGCCGAGGCCTACAACTCCAACAGAGATTCGCAGTTTCTTAGGCTTAGCTAGATATTACAGAAAGTTCGTGGAGGGGTTTTCTATTCTTGCCTCTCCATTGACTAAATTGACATAGAAGGCAATTAAGTTCCAATGGTCAGATGCTTGTGAAAAGAGTTTCTAGGAATTGAAAGCAAGATTGACTACGGCACCGGTGTTGACTCTACCAGAGGGTATAGATGGATTTGTGGTATATTGTGATGCTTCAAGAATTGGGATTGGGTGTGTATTAATACAACATGGGAAGGTGATAGCTTATGCTTCTAGGCAACTCAAGAATCATGAAAAGAACTATCCAACACATGATTTAGAACTTGCAGCAGTGGTATTTGTAATGAAAATTTGGCGTCATTATTTATATGGGGTCCATGTGGATATATTCACAAACCATAAGATCCTTCAATGTATTTTCAAACAGAAGGAATTGAGTCTGAGGCAGAGAAGATGGCTTGAATTACTCAAGGATTATGACATTGATATTTTATACCATCCGGGGAAGGCTAATATTGTGGCGGATGCTCTTAGCCAAACATCTATGGGTAGCTTAGCACCCTTGGAGGCATATCGAAGGTCATTGGCCAAGGAAGTTCACCGATTGGCTAGTTTGGGAGTTCATCTTGCGGACACTAGTGAAGGAGGGGTAATTGTTCAAAATAGGGCTGAATCATCGCTTGTTGTGGAAGTCAAAGAGAAGCAATATAACGATCCATTGTTAGTGCAATTGAAATAGGGGATTCATAAACATAAGACCATGGACTTTTCTCTTGGCATGAATGATGGTACACTAAGGTACCAAGGACGACTCTGTGTTTCAAATGTGGATGGTCTCCGGGAAAGAATTATGATGGAAGCTCACACTTCTAGGTATTCTGTGCATCCAGGTTCTACAAAAATGTATAATGATCTTAAGGAAGTCTATTGGTGGAATGATATGAAGAGGAATGTGGCGGACTTTGTGGAAAGATGTCCGAATTGTCAGCAAGTGAAGGCCGAACACCAAAGGCCCGGTGGGTTGGCACAGAACATAGAAATTCCAATTTGGAAGTGGGAAATGATTAATATAGACTTTGTGGTAGGATTACCGTGCACTCCGTACAAGTTTGACTCAATTTGGGTGATTGAGGATCGACTCACGAAATCAGCACACTTTTTGCCGGTTAAGTCTACCCACACAGCGGAGCAATATGCTCCGTTGTATATCAAAGAAATAGTCAGGTTGCATGGCACCTCAGTTTCCATCATTTTTTATCGGGGGGCACAATTCACTGCTAATCTTTGGAAGAAATTTCAGCAAGGTTTGGGTACTCAGGTGAATCTTTGTACAATCTTTCACCCGCAGACTAACGGGCAGGTAGAGCGGACTATTCAGACGCTTGAGGATATGTTGCGCACTTATGTTATAGACTTGAAAGGTAGCTAGAATGATCATTTACCACTCATAGAATTTGCATATAACAATAGCTATCATGCTAACATTCAAATGGCACCGTTCGAGGCTTTATATAGTAGGAGATGTAGATCTCCCATTGGGTGGTTTGAAATTGGGGAAGCAGATTTGATAGGGCCAGACCTTGTGAATCAGGCTATGGAAAAAGTTAAAATCATTAAGGAGAGGTTGAAGACTGCTCAGAGTCGTCAGAAATCCTATTCGGATGTTCGTCGTAGGGATTTGGAGTTCAAAGAAGATGATTGGGTATTCTTGAAACTTTCCCCCATGAAGGGTGTAATGCGATTTGGTAAGAAAGGGAAATTGAGTCTGAGGTATGTCAGACCGTACAAAATCATTCAGAGGATCGGTGAGGTGGCGTACAAGCTTGAGCTACCACCTGAGATGTCATTAGTACACCCGTTGTATCAAGTGTCTATGTTGAAGAAAGTAGTTGGAGATCCGGCACTTATTGTTCTGGTTGAGACTATTGAGGTAAATGCGAAATTGACCTACGAAGAGATTCCGATTTCTATTATTGATCGGCAAGTACGAAAATGGAGAAATAAAGAAATTGCCTCCGTGAAAGTGTTTTGGAAAAACTAACAGGTAGAAGAGGGTACTTGGGAGGCCAAGGAAGAAATGAAGAAAAAGTATCCTTATTTGTTTGACTGACCATGTATTTAAAATTGTGATCTAGGAAAAAATTATAAGACTTACTTTTTATGAATTTTATATCATGTGAACAATTGGCATTAAGGGTGTTCCTTTCTGGATATATATTGCTTATGAGACCACATTTGGTGTTGTTTTGTATTATGTTACGTCGTTGGAATACGTATATGTTTTTAGGATGTGTTTCTGGGGCTCTCTGACAGGTGGATAGGCCTAGTTACAAGAGAAACTCTGGCGAAATATTTGGAAAGTTTGGGAGTTAGTCCAATTTGGGGCTGCTCAAAAGTGGTATGAAACAAACTGAGTTGCATAAGATGCTAATGATGGAATTTTACCCTCATTCTAGGACGAATAATCCTAAGCGGGGGTGAATGTAACACCCCGAAAAATATTGAAGTACTTAAGTGTAAAGCCCGGTAAAGTTTGCAAAGAAAATAATGTTTCATGGTTCCGGACTAGGCTTACGTGTTTGAGTTTTTGGGTTGAACAATGCACCGGAAAGTAAAGGAAAAGTTTGGCGAAAAAGTGCATTTCTGCAGTCCATTATGCGACCGCAGAACCACTTTGTGGACCGCATAATGGCCGCAGAATGAGGCAGTTAATTGGGTCAGTTGGAAGCAACTATGCGGTCGACTATGCGACCGCATAACTATTATGCGGTGCATTATGCGACCGCATAATAGTTATGTGGACCGCATACACAGACAGTTCTTTTGGCTATTTTGTAACCAATTATGCGACAGCATAGGCGATCGCTACCTTGTTCCGGAGCTTCATTTTTGGGGTTTTTAAAACCCGACCCTATTTCGTTAAATACACTCTTTGGGCCTTTTGTGAGACATAATCTGATATTCTAGTGTGAGAGAGTGCCCTAGAGTGAGAAGGTGCTCTTCAATAATTTTTCTTCAATTCTTGCTCAAGTTTTGGAAGATTAAGAAGGGAATCTCACTAGGTCTTTATCCTAGAGGTAGGATTCTACACCCTAAACCCTAATTATGAAATTTTCTGAAAATGGGTAACTAGAAAGATAATTTTTGGGCATGAGAGTTGTTTATTTTACATACATGTGTTATCAATGGGTGTAGGAAGATTGTTGATCTAAGAATGGTACAATTGGGTTGTGGGATGATGGAATTCTCCATAAAAGGACCTTGGAACCTTAATGCACACTTAGTGTTTGATAAAATGCTCAAATGAGCTCGAACCATGATCATCTTCCTAATTTTGAATCAATTTGTTATATTTCTACAATAGATTGAAGTTGCTAAGAATTCCGAAATATTTATAGTGTAAGGAAGCTCAAGTTAGGCATGTTGGCTAAACCCTTCTGTTACAATTGAATCCCACAATATTCATGTACATTATGTAAGTCCCGAGTGATTCATTATGAAATTGGCTATTCCGAGTAAGATTGGGTCGAAAGATATATGTTCAACAAGCATCCCAAATTCTCTATTCATGTTAGGTTACCAATTGAGGAGGTGTTAAAATACGGGTTGTGCTTTAATAATGTTTCGACCTTAAGTCAATTTCAAATGAAGACTATTATGCCAAATATTTGTGCAATATCTCTATATGCCTTAGACTCTAAATTGCTCGCATGCGTACTACACACCTTGATTTGATTTGTATTTATTGTTGATGATGATAATGATATTTGAAATTGATAAGGTGAGCATGAAATACTGAATATGGCCAACATGCCAAGAATGATCTTATAATTATGGCCATTAGTGCCAATGAAATAAAAAGATGTAAAAGTATTATGAAATGAGATGATTGATATAAAAAGGTTGATGTCTCAAATAAGACAGCCTAACCGGTCGGGTCGTGATCGGACACCATGCCGCACACATGGTGGTAGTTGTGCTGGAAATTATAATTGAAATTGTGATTATGGTCGATGTCCCTAATGGATAGCCTATCCAATCGGGTCTTGATCGGACTCCGTGTTACAGACGGTGGTATTGATATTGAGAGAAATTGTGGTTGATGTCTCTACTGAGATAGCCTAGCCGATCAGGTCGTGATCGGACTCCGTGCTAAGAGTACGGTGGCACTGGTTTTGTGAATAATGGTATTGTGAATAGCTATATTGTTATGGTGAATAATGGTACTAGTATTGTGGACAACGGTATATCGATACTAAAAATCTCCCAATGTGAGATATGGAAATTAATTTGAACACTGTCTTGATCCTAAATTGAGGTTTGATGTTGATTAAGGCTTTCGTTGATATTATGATAATCTTGTTTGTATTATTTGTCATTCTATTGAGAGGGTGTTTAGTTATGCATACTAGTGCTATTCGACGGTACTAACGTCCCTTTTGCCGGGGGCGCTTCATCTTTAAATGGATGTAGGTGGTTTCACAGCAGGAGATATTAATTAGTGATAGCAATACACCTTCTTCCCAGCTGACTTGGTGAGCCCCACTTCATCCCGGGGTCATGTATCTTTTGTACTTTGTGTATTCAGTTTGAGGTATAGCCGGGGCCTTGTTGCCGGCATTATCATTGTACTCTTCTTTATCTATAGAGGCTCCATAGACATAGTGTGGGTTGTGCATTAGTGCTGGGGAAGGACCAACTATGTTATGTTGTGGATATATTACTTGTCCATTTGAGACTTTAAAAATGATGAAACTATTGGAAATGAATTGGCATTGTAGACATGAACACATTTTCGTCTAATTAATGATAATATGTATTATCTATATTCATGGATGAGTTTGGGTAGAATGAGATCTAACAGGCTTGCTCGGTCGGGTTCACTCGGTTGAGCACCGGTCGCACTCCTCCGTTTTGGGGCGTGACAACTTTCACATCCTTTCATTTCATTGGCACTAATGGCCATAATCATAAATCATTCTTGGCACGTTGGCCATATTTAGTATATCATGCTCACATTTTCACTTTCTAACATCAACATCATCAACAACAACAACAATTTAAATGAAGGCATGTAGTACGCATGTGAGCAATTAAGAGTCTAAGGCACATAGAGATTCTTTACGAAATTTGGCATAATAGCGTTCGTTTGAATTTAACTTAAAGTCGAACATTTCTAATACACAGCCCATATTTTTAACACATCCTCAATTGATAACATAACATAAATAAAGCATTTGGAATACTTGTTGAACATATATCTTTCAACCCAATCTTATTCGGAATAGACAATTTTATAATGAACCACTCGGGACTTACATAATTCACATGCATATCGTGGGATCCAAATCTAAGAGAAGAGTTTAGCCAACATAATTCACATGAATATCAAGTCCAATCGACCTTAAATTTTGCACACAAGTCATAAATGACATAACAGACCTATTCAAATTTCCAGAATCGGATTCCAACCCCGATATCAAAAAGTTAAATCCGTGGTCAAACTTTGGAAATCTTTAGCCTTTAAATTTCTAGTTTTCGTTAAATAGTGATAATTTGAGCTAGGGACCTCCGAATTCGATTCTGGGCATACACCCATGTCCTAGATAATGATACGGACCTATCGAAGCTGTCAAAACACTGATCCGACTATCGAAGCTGTTAAACAGTGATGAGTTGTGATTTTTGAAGTCTTATAACACATAAATGAATGTTTAAATTAAAGATGACATTTTGGGTCATCACTGTCACGCCCCAAAACCGAGGAGCGCGACCGGTGCTCAACCGAGTGAACCCGATCGAGCAAGTCTGTTAGATTTCCTTCTACCCAAACTCATCCACGAATGAAGATAATACATATTTTCATTAATTAGACAAAACCTGATCATGTCTACAATACGAATTCATCACCAATAGTGTTCGTCATTTTTAAAGTCTCAAATGGGACAAGAAATACAACCACAACATAACATAGTTTGTCTTTCCCATCACCAATACACAACCCACACTATGTCTATGGAGCCTCTATAGATAAACAAGAGTACAATGATAATGCCGGCAATAAGGCCCCGGCTATACCTCAAACAGAATACACAAAGTACAAAAGATTCATGACCCCGAGATGAAGTGGGGCTCACCAAGTCAGCTGGGAAGAAGGTGTACTGATATCACTTATCAATGTCTCCTGCTGTGGAACCACCTGCATCCATTTAAGGATGCATCTCCCCTGGAAAAAGGGACATCAGTACTGTCGAATAGCACTAGTATGTATAACTAAACACCCTCTCAATAGAATGACAAATAATACAAACAAGATTATCATAATG
This sequence comes from Nicotiana otophora, assembly GCA_000715115.1. NCBI lineage: Eukaryota > Viridiplantae > Streptophyta > Magnoliopsida > Solanales > Solanaceae > Nicotiana > Nicotiana otophora. The sequence continues at coordinate 186,796 of AWOL01S0001676.1, forward strand.
TTATTGGAAGTCGTAATCAACATCAAACCTCCATTTAGGATCAAGACAGTGTTTCAATTAATTACCATATCTCACATTGGGAGGTGTTTAGTATCGAGATACCATTGTCCACACTACCATTATTCATAATACCAGTACCACCGTACTCGCAACACGGAGTCCGATCACGACCCGATCAACTAGGCTATCTCATTAGAGACATCAACCACAATTACTCTAAATATCAATACCACCATCTTTAACACGGAGTCCGATCACTACCCGATCGTCTAGGCTATCCATTAGGGACATCGACCACAATTACAATTTCAATTACAATTTCCAGCACAATCGCCACCATATGTGCAGCATGTTGTCTGATCACGATCCGACCGGCTAGGCTCTCTTATTTGAGACATCCACCTTTTTATATCAATCATCTCATTTCATATTACTTTCACATCCTTTCGTTTCATTGACACTAGTGGCCATAATCATAAATCATTCTTGGCACGTTGGCCATATTTAGTATATCATGCTCACATTTTCACTTTCTAACATCAACATCATCAACAACAACAACAATTAAAATGAAGGCATGTAGTACGCATGTGAGCAATTAAGAGTCTAAGGCACATAGAGATTCTTCACGAAATTTGGCATAATAGCCTTCGTTTGAATTTAACTTGAAGTCGAACATTTCTAATGCATAGCCCATATTTTTAACACATCCTCAATTGATAACATAACATAAATAAAGCATTTTTAATACTTGTTGAACATATATCTTTCAACCCAATCTTACTCGGAATATCCAAGTTTATAATGAACCAATCGGGACTTACATAATTCACATGAATATCGTGGGATCCAAATCTAAGAGAAGAGTTTAGCCAACATACCTCACTTGAGCTTCCTTAAACTCTAAAATGTTCCGGAATTCTTAGCAACTTCAATCTATTGTAGAAATATAACACGTTGAAGCAAAATTAGAAATATGATTATGGTTCTCGCTCATTTGAGCATTTTATCAAATACTAGGTGTGCATTAATGTTTCAAGGTCCTTTTATGGAGGATTCCATCATCTCACAACCCAATCTTTACCATTTTTAGCTCAACAAGCTTCCTACACCCTTTGATAACACATGCATGTAAAATAAACAACTCTCATTCACAAAATTTATCTTGCTAATTACCCATTTCTAGACAAACTTCGAAATATAGGGCAAGGGTGTATAATTTTACCTCTAGGATGAAGACCTTGTGAGTTTCCCTTGTTGTCTTCCAAAACTTGAGCAAGAATTGAAGAACAATTATTGAAGAACACCTTCTTACTCTAGAGCACTCTCTCTCACTCTAAAAGGTCAGATTATAGCTCAAAAATGGCCCAAAGAGTGTATTTAATAAAGTAGGGTCGGGTTTTAACAACCCAAAAATGGAGCTCCCGTACAGGTTCTGCGGTCCGCAAAGTGACCGCAAAATTAGGGTGCCAAACTGGGAAATAAACTGACCCGGTCTGCGGTCACTATACGGCCCGTAGACCAGTTTTGGGGTCACATAATACACCGCAGAATGGTTCTGCGCTCGCATAGTGGCCACAAAATTAACATCCAAATTGGCCTAATTAACTACCTCTCTGTGGCCATTATACGGTCCGCAGAGTAATTCTGCGGTTGCATAATGGACCACAGAAATGCATTTCACTCCCAAACATTTGCCTTTACTTTTCGGTGCATTGTTCAACCCAAAAAGTCTGAGCCGTGGCTCACAAGCTCGTCGCGAAGAATTTGTAAAATCCTTAAACATGTAAAAATCATTTCGGCACCACGAAGGATTATTTTTCCTTTGCGAAATTTCACAGGGCCTTTCACATTCTCCACCTCTAAAAGAAACGTTCGCCCACAAACGACATTAGAAAAAGTATCTGGGCTGGTAAAAAGGTGTGGATATCTATGCCGCATATCCGACTCGGATTCCCAGGTAGATGCTCCTACCAGCTGACCTCTCCATTGCACTCAAACTGATGGATAACTCTTAGACCTCAACTATCGGACCTGCCTAGCTAGAATAGATACCGGCTCCTACTCATAAGTCAAATCCTTGTCCAATTGGACTGAGCTGAAATCTAACACATGGGACGGATCACCATGATATTTTCGGAGCATAGACACATGGAACACCGGATGCACCGCTAATAAACTAGGTGGTAATGCAAGCTTGTAGGCTACTTTGCCCACCCTTTCAAACGTTTCAAAGGGTCCTATATACCTAGGGCTGAACTTGCCCTTCTTTATGAACCTCATTACACCTTTTATAGGTCAAACCCGTAGCAATACTCTTTTTATAACCATGAATGCAATATCACAAACTTTATGGTCGGCATAACTCTTTTGCCTAGACGTAGATGTGCGAAGTCGATCCTAAATAATTTTGACCTTATCAAAGGCATCCTGCACCAAATCGGTACCCAACAATCGAGCCTCTCCCGGTTCAAACCATCCAACTGGTGAACGACACAGTCTTCCATATAATGCCTCATATGGAGCCATCTGAATGCTCGACTGGTAGCTGTTATTATAGGTAAACTCTGCAAGTGGCAAAAATGTATCCCAAGAACCTCCAAAGTCTACAACACGAGCGCGAAGCATATCTTCCAATATCTGAATAGCGCGCTCTGACTGTCTATTTGTCTGTGGATGAAATATTGTACTAACTCAACCCGCGTGCCTAACTCACACTGTACAACCCTCCAAAAGTGCGAAGTGAACTTTGTACCTCGATCAGAAATGATAGACACAGGCACACCGTGAAGGCGGAGAATCTCGCGGATGTAAATCTCCGCTAACCGCTCTGAAGAATAGGTAACTGCTAGAGGAATGAAATGTGCTGACTTGGTCAACCTGTCCACAATGACCTATACTGCGTCAAACCTTCTCTGAATCCGTGGAAGCCCAACAACAAAATCCACAGTGATACACTCCCACTTCCACTCAGGAATTTCGAACTTCTGATGTAAACCACCAGGACTTTGATGCTCGTACTTGACTTGCTGACAATTTAGACACCGAACTACATATGCAACAATATCCTTCCTCATTCTCCTCCACCAATAATGTTGCGGCAAATCTTGATACATTTTGGCAGCACCCGGATGAATAGAATGCCTGGAACTATGTACCTCCTCAAGAATTAATTCACGAAGACCATCCACATTAGGCACACAAATACGACCATGCATCTGTAGAACTCTATCTTTCCCCACAGCAACCTATTAGGCACCACCGTGTCGTACTGTGTCCTTAAGGACAAGCAAATGAGGATCATTATATTGTCAATCTATGATACGCTCATATAGAGAAGACCGAGCGTCTATGGAAGCTAGAACCTGACTGGGTTCTGAAACATCTAACCTCACGAACTTATTAGCCAATGTCTGAACATCTACAGCTAGCAGTCTCTCACCAACCGGAATATACGCAAGACTGCCCATACTCACAGTCTTTCTACTCAAAGCATCGGCCACCACATGGGCCTTTCCGGGGTGATACAAAATGGTGATATCATAGTCTTTCAATAACTCTAACCATCTTCTCTGCCTCAAATTGAGATATTTTTGCCTGAACAGATACTGTAGGCTACGATGATCAGTGAATACCTCACATGAGACACCGTACAGGTAATGCCTCCAAATCATCAGTGCATAGACAATGGCTGCCAATTCTAAGTCATGGACATGATAATTCTTCTCGTGAACTTTCAACTGTCGCTATACATATGCAACCACCCTACCATCTTGCATCAATACTGTACCAAGCCTAAAGTGAGATGCATCACAATACACCGTATACGATCCTGAACCTGTGGGTATTACCAATACTGGCACTATAGTCAAAGCGGTCTTGAGCTTTTGAAAGCTCAACTCACACTCTTCTGACCATCTAAATGGGGAACCCTTATGGGTCTATTTGGTCAGTGGGGATTCTATGGATGAAAACCCCTCCACAAACCAGCGATAATATCCTGCCAAACCCTGGAAACTCCGGATCTCTATAGTTGAAGTAGGTCTAGGCCAATTCTGAACTACCTCAATATTCTTAGGATCCATGTTTATACCTTCTACCGATATAACATTACCCAAAAAGGCAACTGAGTCTAACCAAAATTTGCATTTTCAAAATTTGGCATATAACTGATTATTCTTCAAAGTCTGAAGCATAATTCGAAGATGTTGCTTATGCTCCTCTCGACTGCTGGAGTAAATCAAGATATCATCAATGAATACAACCACAAAAAACTCCAAATAGGGTTTGAACACATGGTTCATCAAATCCATAAATGTTGCTGGGGCATTTGTCAGCCCAAATGACATCACTAGGAATTTGTAATGTCCATACCGAGTCTGAAAAGTTGTCATAGTGACATCGGATGCCCTAATCTTCAACTGATGGTAACCAGACCTCAACTAAATCTTCAAAAACACCCTGGCACCCTGAAGTTGATCGAATAAGTTATCAGTTCTTAGAAACGGATATTTGTGTTTGATAGTGGCCTTGTTCTATTATCGATAATCTATACACATCCGTATAGAGCCATCTTTCTTCTTTACAAATAGTACTGGTTCACCCAGGGCGAGACACTAGGCCTAATGAATCCCTCATCAAGTAAGTCTTGTAACTTCTCCTTCAATTCTTTCAACTCAGGCTGGTCCATACGGTATGGTGGAATAGAAATGGTCTAAGTGCCCGGAGTTAAATCAATACAGAAGTCAATATCTCTGTCGGGTGGCATTCCCAACAGTTCTATAGGAAATACATTTGGAAATCCACGGACAACTGGAGATGAATCCATAGAAGGAACTTCCGCATTGGGATCGCGAATATAAGCCAAATAAACTAGACACCCCTTCTCGACCATACGCCAAGCTTTCATATAAGAGATAACCTTGCTGGTAGAATGGCCAAGAGTCCCTTTCCACTCTAGTCGAGGCAACCCCAACATGGCTAAGGTCACTGTTTTGGCGTGAAAATCCAATATAGCATGATAAGGTGATAACCAATCCATACCCAAGATGACATCAAAATCTACCATGTCAAGTAGTAGAAGATCCACACTAGTTTTAAGACTCCCAATAGTGACCACACACGAACGATAGACATGATCTACCACAATAGAATCTCCCACCGGTGTGGACACACACACAGAAGCACTCAGAGAATCATGAGGTACAACTAGATATGAAGCCAACTAGGAGGACACATAAGAATAAGTAGATCCTGGATCAAATAGAACTGAAGATTCTCTATGGCAAACTGGAACCATACCTGTGATCACTGCATCAGATGACTCGGCCTCATGCCCAGCTGGAAAAGAATAAAATCGGGGTTGGGCCCCACCACTCTGAACCGCGTCCCTGGGATGGCCTCTAACTTGCTGGCCTCCACCTCTAACGGCCTGACCTCCACCTCTAGCTGTCCGACCCCTATCCCTAGCTAGCTAAGCGGTTGGTGGAAAAGCTAGTGTTGGAATCATAGCACCGGAACCCTGTTGCTGTGAACTGCCCGATGCCCGAGGGCAAAATCTAGCAATGTATCTCGGATCACCACAAGTATAGTAGGTATTTGGTTGTTGTGACTGCTGACCCTGGAACTAGCCATGTCGACCTGGATAACCACTTTGATAACTCCGGATCGGAGGTACATTAATAGGAGCTGGTGGTGCACTATAAGCTAGCTGGTCAGAATGAGACATGTAAGGGTCGTGACCACCTGAAGTACTGTGGGATGCCTGGAGCGCTGAATGAAATAGCCTAGGAGGATAGCCTCTACCAAAATTACCCCTTCCTCCAGATGGGGCACCACTGAACCCACCGAAATGACGAGGCCTCTTATTAGACCCCTACCCTCTCCCTTGTGCAAGAACCATCTTGATCATCCTCGCAACATTAGCAGCTGCCTGAAAGGAAATCTCACTTTCGGTCTCTTTGGACATCCGAAGCCTGATAGGGTGAGTGAGTCCCTCAATAAACCTCCTCACTCTCTCTCCCTCAGTAGGTAGTTAAAGGAGAGCATGGCAGGCTAAATCCACAAAATGGGGCTCGTACTAAGTAACAGTCATACTGCCCTGCTGTAGATGCTCAAATTCCCTGTGGTAATCCTCTCTCAATGTGATAGGGATGAACTTCTCTAGAAATATCCGTGAGAACTGCTCCTACGTCAATGTAGGCGATCCAACTGGTCTGGTCAACGTATAATCTCTTCACCACCTCTTGGCGGAACCCGTCATCTAAAATACAACACAATCGACCCCATTGGTCACAATTATATCCATGTTCTGCAATACCTCATGGCAGCGGTGAAGCTAATCCTATCGGTTTTCGGACCGTGTACCACTAAAGTAAACTAGAAAGATCTTAATAAACTTACCTAGTCTCAATAAGGCCTCAGAAGACATGGAAAGCTTATCACCGGCCTGTGCCGCAACAACTGGCAGAACTATCCCAACTGACGGGGCTGCTGGAGCCTGATACTGGGGAGCCATCTACTAAGGAGCGGGAGTAGTGGGAGTTTTTGCTCCTCCCCCAGCCTGTGAGACGGCAAGTGCCACTAGAAATGTACCATTCTGGACCACACCCTCCATAAGGCTCACCAAACGATCTAGAGCGTCCTGAAGTACTGGAGTAGCTATGAATCCTTCCGGGACCTGGACTAGTATAATAGGTACGATCTGAGCTGGAACCTCTGCTTCCAAATCCAACTGAGGTTCTACAATAGGTGTTGTTGCTCGAGTTCTAGAGTGAGCTCTACCTCTGCCTCTGCATCAACCTCTAGTGAAACCTCGGCCTCGACCTCTACCCCTGGTCATAGTTGCCATCGGGGGCTCTGGCCCTTGTCCATCAGTAGATGTATTACACGTTCTCACCATATGCGAGAGAATAAGAATAAAATGGCTCAATCAGCGATGACATAATAAAAGCACATGACAGAATAAGAAAAGAATGATATTGTTCCTAAACTTCACAGCCTCTGAGAGAAAAGTACAGACATCTCTATACTGATCCTTCAAACTCTACTAAGCTTGCTCGTGACCCGTGAGACCTAAGTAACCTAGTGCTCTGATACCAACTTTTCACAACCCGAAATTTCAACCTTCAGGACCGTGATTGCGCCTAACATTTCACTTGCTAGGCAAGCAAACGTTAAATAATCTCAACCATTTTAAGCATATTAAATTAAACAGAAGTCAATTATTGAAATAAAGTGCGGAAGACCATAACTACCGAATCATTATAATACATCCCTGAATATGGTGTCACAAGTGCACGAGCTACTAGAATGATACAAATAAAGGTCTAAATAAAATTCAAGCTATTTGAAGGATTATACACACCTAAGATAATATAGAAGGGGACTTCAGAACTGCGAACGTTGTGCAGTTATACCTCAAGTCTCCTCTAAGTTGCTGAATCCGAGCACGTCTATTGTATGCCGCTAGGACCATCTCCATAATATGCACAAGAAGTGCAGAGTGTAGTATGAGTACAACTGGCCCCATGTACTCTGTAAGGGTCGAGCCTAACCTCGACGAAGTAGTGACGATGCTATGACAAGACACATACGTAAACAACCTATACAAGTATATACAAATACGAAGAAATAATAATACAATAAATAGCAATTTATAAATTGGGAGGGGACATGCGGAGGGAACATGCGCAGGGGAATGATATAATAATTTCAGCAGGAGAAGTATCACTTAGCAGCCAATTAATTCATCAACAATAAAATGAGCAACTAATAATATGAAAATGGCACGGCACCACCCTTCTTCTTTTACTCTCATTCCCGCCATAAATCGATAAATAAATAATAATAATTGGCACGGAATTACCCTTCGTGCTTTAACTCTCTTTTGGCACGGCATCACTCTTCGTGCTTTTACACTCTTTGAAAATGGCACGACATCACCCTTCGTGCTTTTACACTCTTTCTCACCATATTCAATAATAACTAAATCAATAAAAATTTCATGAATAATGATCAAATAATCAAGAATAAACTTAATCAAGAATAAAGAAATCCTACTCCCTCAAATCAAGGTTACCACGACACTTACCTCGTTTTGTAACCAAATTCAATAAACATTTGCCTTGCGAATTCATGTCCGAAATTCTCAAATCTGGTCATAAACAATTCAATATACTCAATACAAATTGTAGGAATTAATTCCATATTAATTTACTAATATTCCGGATTAAAATCCGAAATTAATCTAAACACTCAGCAGTTGGTCCCATATCTTGAATCTCAGAAAAACATAGGAAATCCAAACACCCGTTCCGAGACGAGTCCAACCATACAAAAGTTATCAAATTCTGCTGTCAAATGGACCTTCAAATCGTAAACTTTTCGTTTGTTGGAAAATTTTACAAACATTTCAATTTCTTCCATCTAAATCCGAAATAAATGATGAATATAGACATGGATTTATGAAATATAATAATCTTTGGTTATAGAACACTTACCCAATTCAAAGTCGTGAAAATCCCTGTGAAATCGCCTAAATCCGAGAGTCAAAACTCAAAAATGAGTAAAAATGATTAACTTCTGATTCTATGGGTTCTGTCCAGGCTTTTTTGCATCTCCGGACACTTGACCGCATCTGCGGTTCTGCTTTTGCGGAAATTGGGGTTGCTTCTGTGGGTTGGCTCGCTTTTGCGGACAAGAGTTTGCTTCTGTGGACTCGCTTCTACGCAAGGCTGCCCCTTCCCCTTTTCCCGTTTCTGCAATGCGTGGGCCGCTTTTGCGGTCGCGCTTCTGCGACATCCCATCCTCTTCTGTATACTGTCCACTTCTGCGAGGCATGGCTTGCTTTTGTGAGCTCGCATCTGCAGTCTAAAATTCGTAGGTGCGATTATACCGGAAGGCCAAAATTTTAAATTTTCCTTAAGTCCAAATTTTGATCCGTTAACCATTCGGAATCTACCCGAGGTCCCCGGGCCCTCAACCAAATAAACCAACAAGTTCTAAAACATCATACCAACTTAGTCGAGACCTCAAATCACATGAAACAACGCTAAAACCACAAATCATACCCCAATTCAAGCTTAAGAAACTTAAGAATTTTCAATTTCTACATTCGATGCCGAAACCTATCAAATCATGCCCGATTGACCTCAAATTTTGAACACAAGTCATAAATGACATAACGGACCTATTCAAATTTCCAGAATAGGATTCTGACCAAGATATCAAAAAGTCAAATCCGTGGTCAAACTTTTAAAAGTTTAGCCTTTAAATTTCAAGTTTCCGTTAAATAGCGATAATTTGAGATAGGGACCTCTGGATTAGATTCCAGGCATACTCCCATGTCCCAAATAATGATACGGACCTACCGGAGCTGTCAAAACACTGATACGACTCCATTTACTCAAAATGTTAACCAAAGTCAACTTAGTTGAGCTTTAAAGCTTTATTTCACATTTTAATCAATTTTTCATATAACAACTTTTCGGAAAATTATTCGGACTGCGTACGCAAGTCGAGGAGTGATGAATAGTGTTTTTCGAGGTCTTATAACATAAAATGAATGTTTAAATTAAATATGACATTTTGGGTCATCACATTCTCCGCCTCTAAAACAAACGTTCGTCCTCGAACGGAATTAGAAAAAGTACATGGGCTTGTAAAAAGGTGTAGATATCTACTCCGCATGTCCAACTCGGACTCCCGGGTAGATGCTTCTACCGGTTGACCTCTCCATTGCACTCTTACTGATGGATAACATTTAGACCTCAACTGTCGGACCTGCCGGTCTAAAATAGCTACCGGCTCCTCCTCGTAAGTCAAATCCTTGTCCAATTGGACTGAACTAAAATCTAACACATGGGATGGATCACCATGATATTTCCGGAGCATAGACAGATGCAACACCAGATGAACCGCTGATAAACTCGGTGGTAATGCAAGCATGTATGCTACTTTACCCACCCTTTTAAGAATTTTGAAGGGTCCTATATACCTAGGACTCAACTTGCCCTTCTTTCTGAACCTCATTACACCTTTTATAGGTGAAACTCGTACTAATACTCTTTCTACAACCATGAATGCAATATCACAAACTTTACGCCCGGCATAACTCTTTTTCCTAGATTAAGATATGCGAAGTTGATCCTGAATAATTTTAACCTTATCTTAGGCATCCTGTACCAAATCGGTACCCAACAATCGAGCCTCTCCTGGCTCAACCAGCCAACCGGTGAATGGCACCGTGTTCCATATAATGCCTTATATGGAGCCAATATGAATGCTCGACTAGTAGCTGTTATTACAGGTAAACTCTGCATGTGGCAAGAACTGATCCCAAGAACCTCCAAAGTCTATAACACAAGCGCGAAGCTATCATCCAATATCTTAATAGTTTTCTCTCACTGTTCATTTGTTAGTGGATGGAATGTTGTACTCAACTCAACCCGCGTGCCTAACTCACGTTGTACAGTCCTCCAGAAGTACAAAGTGAACTGCGTGCCTTGATAAAAAATGATAGACACGGGCAACTTGTCCACAATGACCCATACTGCGTCAAACTTCTCTGAGTCCATGGAAGCCCAACAACAAAATCCATAGTGATACGCTCCCACTTCCACTCAGGAAATTCTAACTTCTGATGTAAACCACCTGGTCTCTGATGATCGTACTTGACTTGCTGATAATTTAGATAGCAAGCTACATATGCAACAATATCCTTCTTCATTCTCCTCCACCAATAATGTTTCCGGAAATCTTGATACATTTTGGCGGCACCCGGATTAATAGAACACCTGGAACTGTGTGCCTCCTCAAGAATTAATTCACGAAGCCCATGCACATTAGGCACACAAATAAGACCCTACATCCATAGAACTCCATCTTCCCCCACAACAATGTGTTTGGTACCATCATGTAATAGTGTGTCCTTAAGGACAAGCAAATGCGGATCATTATACTGTCGCTCTCTGATACACTCACATAGAGAAGACCGAGCGACTGTGCAAGCTAGAACCCGACTGGGTTCTGAAACATCTAACCTCACGAACTGATTAGCTAATGTCTAAACATCTACAACTAACGGTCTCTCACCAACAAGAATATACTCAAGACTGTCCATACTCACAACCTTTCTACTCAAAGTATCGGCGACCACATTGGCCTTTCCGGGGTGATACAAAATGGTGATATCATAGTCTTTCAACAACTCCAACCATCCTCTCTACCTCAAATTGAGATCCTTTTGCCTGAACAAATACTGTAGGCTATGATGATCAGTGAATACCTCACACGAGATACCATAAAGGTAATGCCTCAAAATATTCAGTGCATTGACAATGCTGCAAATTCTAAATCATGGACAAGATAATTCTTCTCGTGAACTTTCAACTGCCGCGATGCATATGAAATCACCCTACCATCTTGCATCAATACTACACCAAACCCAACGTGAGATACGGCACAATACACCGTATAAGATCTTGAACCTATGGGTAATACCAACACTGGCGCTGTAGTCAAAGCAGTCTTGAGCTTCTGAAAGCTCAACTCATACTTGTATGCCCATCTGAATGGGGCACCTTTCTGGGTCGATTTGGTCAGTGGGGATGCTATGGATGGAAACCACTCCACAAACCGGCGATAATAACCTGTCAAATCCAGGAAACTCCGGATCTCTTTAGCTGAAGTAGGTCTAGGCCAAATCTGAACTGCCTCAATCTTCTTAGGATCCACTTTCATACCTTCTGCCAACACAACATGACCCAAAAGGCAACTGAGTCTAACCAAAATTCGCATTCTGAAAAATTGGCATATAACTGATTATTCTTCAAAGTCTGAAGCACAATTAGAATGTTGCTCATGCTCTTATCGACTGCTGGAGTAAAGCAAGATATCATCAATGAATACAACCACAAAAGAATCCAAATAGGGTTCGAACACCTGATTTATCAAATCCATAAATGTTGCTGGGGCATATGTCAACCCAAATGACATCACTAGGAATTCGTAATGTCCATACCGAGTCCGAAAAGCTATCTTAGGGACAACGAATGCCCTAATCTTCAACTGATGTTAACCAGACCTCAAATCAATCTTTGGTAGTGGCCTTGTTCAACTACCGATAATCTATACACATCCGCATTGAGCCATCTTTCTTATTTACAAATAGTACTGGTGCACCTCAGGGCGAGACACTGGGCCTAATGAATCCCTGATCAAGCAAGTCTTGTAAATGCTCCTTCAATTCTTTCAAATCCGGCGGGGCCATATGGTATGGGGATTAAAAAGTTCAATTTTCTTCTAATTCACTCACCATTTCTTATACAGATGGTTATGAAGGCTTTTCCGAGGATGATCCAGTTGAATCCAAAGGTCATTCCGAATCTGCAAATTCTCTGAGGGGCTGAATGGTTTTGTCCATACAAGTTTCAGGTCAAGCACTTGAAAGGGAAATATAATATTTTAACTGATTTTCTTTGAAGGGAAGTGTGGTGATCCAAAATATTATCTTTAATTTAAACATACAGTTTTGTGTTATAAGACTTAAAAAATCACTATTCATCACTCCTCGACTTGCGTGCACAGTCCGAATAATTTTTCGAAAAGTTTTTGTATGAAAAATTGATTAAAATGTGAAATAGAGCTTTAAAACTCAACTGAGTTAACTTTGGTCAATAGTTTGAGAAAATGGAGTCGGATCAGTGTTTTGACAGCTCTGGTAAGTCCGTATCGTCATTTGAGATTTGGGTGTATGCCCGGAATGGAATTTGGAGGTCCCTAGCTAAACTTATCGCTATTTAACGGAAGCTAGAAATTTAAAGGCTAACGATTTTCAAAGTTTGACCACGGATTTGACTTTTTGATATCGGGGTTGGAATCCGATTCTGGAAATTTGAATAGGTCTATTATGTCATTTATGACTTTTGTGCAAAATTTGAGGTCAATCGGACTTGATTTGATAGGTTTCGGTATCGAATGTAGAAGTTGAAAATTCATAAGTTCCTTAAGCTTGAGTTGGGGTATGATTCATTGTTTTAACATTGTTTGATGTTATTTGCGATCTCGACTAAGTTCGTATGATGTTTAGGACATGTTGGTGTATTTGGTTGAGGTCTCGGGGGCCTCGGGTGGATTCCAAATGGTTAACAGATCAAACTTTAAACTTAAGGAAAATCTGATATATTGGCCTTCTGGTGTAGTTGCACCTGCGGATTTTAGACCGCAGATGCGAGCTCGAAGAAGTGAGCCATGCCTCACAAAAGCGGACAGTCCGTAGAAGCGCGACCCCATAAGCGACACACGCATCGCAGAAGCGGGAAAGGGGGGAAGGGGCAGCGTTGCGCAGAAGCGAACGTTTCTTCGCATAAGCGAGTCCACAGAAGCGAGCCAGCCCACAGAAGGGACCCCAATTTCGGCAAAAGCGAAACCGCAGATGCGGTCAAGTGTCCGCAGATGCAACAAACCCTGGACAGAACCCATAAAATCAGAAGTTAACTATTTTTACTCAATTTTTAGTTTTGAGTCTCGGATTTAGGCGATTTCAAAGGGATGTTTCATGACTTTGAATTGGGTAAGTTTTCTATAACCAAAGGGGATTATATTTCATAAATCCATGTCTATATGCATCATTTATTTCGGATTTAAATGGAAGAAATTGGAATTTTTGTAAAACTTTCCAAAAAATTAAAAATTTAGGATTTGAAGGTCCATTTGACATCAGAATTTGATAATTTTTGTATGGTTGGACTCGTCTCGGAATGAGTGTTCGGATTTCATAAGTTTTTTTGAGATTCGAAACGTGAACCCCACTGTTGAGTGTTTAGATGAATTTCAGATTTTAATCCGAAAAATTAGTAAATTCATATGGAATTCATTCCTACGATTTGTATTGAGTATATTGAATTGTTTCTGACTAGATTTGAGGATTTCGGACACAAATGCGCGAGGCAAAGGTTTATTGGAATCTTGCATTTTGTTGCAAAGCGAGGTAATTATCGTGGTTAACCTTGACTTGAGGGAGTAGGATTTATTTGTCTATTTGCTATGTGATTTAATGTGTGGGTACAATATATATGTGAGGTGACTAGTACTTATGCGTTGTGGTTGAGTCAAAACATGCTGGAGAAATTTATTTCATTTTGAATAATTGCTTATTTAATTAAGATATTCCTGCTTAAGTTTATTATTGATTATTTGATCATTATTCATGAAATTCTTATTGATTTAATTATTGTTGAATATGGTGAGAAAGAGTGTAAATGCACGAAGGGTGATGCCGTGCCATTTTTATTATTTATACTATCATTCTCATGGTGAGAAAGAGTGCAAAAGCACGAAGCGTGTTGTCATGTCATTGTTTAGTGCAAAAGCACGAAGGGTGATGTCGTGCTATTTTCAGAGAGTGTAAGAGCACGAAGGGTGAGGGCGTGCAAAAAGAGAGTCAAAGCATGAAGGATGATGTTGTGCCAATTATTATTATTATTTATTTATCAGTTTATGGGAGGAATGAGAGTAAAAGCACGAAGGGTGGTGCCATGTCTTTTTCATGTTATTAGTTGCTCATTTTATTGCTGATGAATTAATTGGCTGCTAAGTGATACTTCTCCTTCTGAAATTATTGTATCATTCCCCTTCGTATGTCCCCTCCCAATTTATAAATTGTTATTTATTGTATTATTGTTGCTTCGTATTAGTGTATACTTGTACAGGTTGTTTACGTACGTGTCTTGTCATAGCCTCGTCACTACTTCGTCGAGGTTAGGCTCGACACTTACAAAGTACATGGGGTCGGTTGTACTCATACTATACTCTACACTTCTTGTGCAGATTTTAGAGTTGGTCCTAGCGACGTACCAGAGACGTGCTCGGATTCAGCTACTCAGAGGAGACTTGAGGTATAACAACATAGCGTTTGCAGTTCTGAAGTCCCCTTCTATATTATCTTAGCTGTGTATTATCTTTCAAACAGCTTAAATTTTATTCAGACCTTTATTTGTATCATTCTAGTAGCTCGTGCACTTGTGATACCAGATTCGGGGATGTATTGTGATGATTCGATAGTTATGGTCTTCCGCACTTTATTTTAGTAATTGACTTCTGTTAAATTTAATTTACTTAAAAACGGTTAAGATTATTATAACGTTGGTTTGCCTAGCAAGCAAAATGTTAGGTGCCATCACGGTCCTGAAGGTGGAAATTTTGGGACGTGACAAGTTGGTATCAGAGCACTATGTTACTTAGGCCTCACGAGTCACGAGCAAGCTTAGTAGAGTCTAAAGGATCGGTACAGAGACATTTGTACTTATCTCTTAGAGGTTGTGAAGTTTAGGAACAATATCACTTCTTTTTTATTATTTCGTGCGATTTTATTCTGTCATCGATGATGGAACCATTCTACTCTTATTCTCTCGCAGATGGCAAGAACACCTAATATATCTACAGATGGACAAGGGCCAGATCCCCTAGTGGAAACTATGACCAAGGGTAGAGGTCGAGGTCAAGGTCACGCTAGAGGTCGATGCAGAGGTAGAGGTAGAGCTCAGTCTAGAGCTCGAGTAGCAGCACCTGTTCTAGAACCTCGGGTGGATTTGGAAGTAGAGGTTCCAGCTCATACTGTACCTGTTATACCAATCCAGGTCCCAGAAGGATTCATAGCTACTCCAATACTTTAGGATGCTCTAGTCTGTTTGGTGAGCCTTATGAAGGGTGTGGCCCAGAATGGTACATTTCCAGTGGCACCAGCCATCTCACAGGTTGGGGGAGGAGCACAAACTCCCACTACTCCCTCTCTGGAGCATATGGCTCCCCAGTATCAGGCTCCAGCAGCACCGCCCGTTGGGGTAGTTCAGCCAGTTATTGTGGCACATGTCGGTGATAGGCTTGCCATGTCTACTGAGGCCTTATTGAGACTGGATAAGTTTACTAAGGTCTTTCTATTTCACTTCAGTAGTACACCTTCCGAGGAACCACATGATTATCTTGACCGCTATCATGAGGTATTGCGGAACATGGGTATAATTGAGACCAATAGGGTCGATTTTACTGTATTTCAGATTACGAGTTCCTCCATGAGGTGGTGGAGAGCTTATACGTTGACCAGACTAGTTGGATCACCTACATTGACCTGAGAGCAGTTCTCACGGCTATTTCTAGAGAAGATCCTCCCTATTACATTGAGAGAGGATTACCGCAAGCAATTTGAGTGTCTACAGTAGGGCAGTATGACTGTTACTCAGTACGAGACCCGTTTTGTGGATTTAGCCCTTGATGTTTTCCCTTTACTACCTACTGAGGCAGAGAGAGTGAGGAGTTTTATTGAGGGACTCACTCACCCTATCAGGCTTCAGATGGCCAAAGAGACCGGAAGTGAGATTTCCTTTGAGAAGGCTGCTAATGTTGCGAGGGGGATCGAGATGGTTCTTGCACAGGAGAGAGGGCAGGGGTCTGATAAGAGGCCTCGTCAGTTTGGTGGATTCAGTGGTGCCTCATCTGGAGGAAGGGGTAATTTTGGTAGAGGTCATCCTCCTTGGCCATTTTATTCAGCGCTCCGGGCATCCCACATTACTTCAGGTGGTCACGACCCTTACGTGTCTAATTCCGACCAGCTAGCTTATAGTGCACCACCAGCTCCTATTAATAAACCTTGGATCTGGAGTCATCAGAGTGGTTATCCAGGTTGACATGGCCAGTTCCAGGGTCAGTAGTCACAACAGCCCAAGTCCTATTATACTTGTGGTGATCCGAGACACATTGCTAGATTTTTCCCTTGGACATCGGGTAGTTCACAATAGCATGGTTCCCGTTCTATGATTCCAGTATTGGTTGTTTCGCCACCCACCCAGTTAGATGCCGTCCCAGGGATGCGGTGCAAGGTGGTGGGGCCCTGCCGCAATTTTATGCTTTTCCATCTAGGACTGGGGCCGATTCATCCGATGCAGTGATCACAGGTATGGTTCCAGTTTGCCATATAGATGCTTCAGTTCTATTTGATCTAGGATCTACTTATTCCTATGCGTCCTCCTATTTTGCTTCATATATGGTTGTACCTCGTGATTCTCTGAGTGCATCTATATGTGTGTCCACACTGGTGGGAGATTCTATTGTGGTAGATCATGTCTATCGTTCATGTGTGGTTGCCATTGGGTGTCTTGAGACTGGCGTGGATCTTCTACTACTTGACATAATAGATTTTGATGTCATCTTGGGTATAGATTGGTTGTCACCTTAGCATGCTATATTGGATTGTCACGCCAAAATGGTGACCTTAGCCATGCCGGGATTACCTCGACTAGAGTGGAAAGGGACTCTTGGCCATTTTACCAGCAAAGTTATCTCTTATGTGAAAGCTCGACGTATGGTCGAGAAGCGGTATGTAACTTATTTGGCTTATATTCGCGATCCCAACACGGAAGTTCCTTCTATGGATTCAGTTCCAGTTGTCCGTGAATTTCCAGATGGGAATGCCACCCGACAAAGATATTGACATCTGTATTGATTTAAATCCGGGCATTCAACCCATTTCTATTTTAACTGCAAGAATCTCCTTGAACGTGGAATGATAGTGTTGTTTAGCATCCTTGAATCTTCCACTAGCGTAACCATATATTTTTCTCTGAACATTTTCTTCCTCAAATAAAATTGCGCTCCAATGTTCATTACTCGTATCTGTCTGCAACATTTTATTTCCATATGAGGAAATGTGCAAAGATTCTGACACTTTGAGACATATCTTTTATTTTTTCTCACTGCATCATTTTGATCCTTGTCCCATGGCTGGGCATTTTGCTTCAAAAGTTTTGTGAGAGGAGAAATATATGTATAACAATAGAAATAAAATCTCTCACTTAATTTAATATTCCCAAACACTACTATATTTGCTTCATTGTGAACCCAATATCAGGGAACTTGAGATGTTCCTTAGAAATATGAGGACCTAAAGTGTGTTCTCCATGGGAATAATTCATGCCCAAAAAATCAATCTCTTTTTCTGCAAAACAATTTTTTTACCTAAAAGGATGATGCCATTTTTTCGCATTGAAGATACAAAATGATTGAGCAAATTTATATGCTCCTCCCAAATATCCCTGAATAGTAAAATATCATCAATATAAAGAAATGATGTGAAGGATGGACTGAGATATTTTCAGCATGGACTTTTGAAACAAAGATAGAGCAGTTTTTAAACTGAAAGGCACGACTTTCCACTGAAAAGGGTGATCGGGAATAAAAAAACCAATTTTTCCCTATCATCCAGGTGGATTCCCAATTACCAAAAGCCTTATTTGAGATCAATCTTAGAATAATATCTTTTAAGACAAGTTGGGACAAAAGGGTGAGCTTATTAGGGATGGAAAACTTGTCATCCAAAAGAAAATGATTGAGTGGTTGTTTATTAATTGCCAATCTCAATTTACGTCTTGTTTTCTCGGCTTTGTATTAACATAAAATGCTTAGCACGCCCATTGTGAATTTGATGGCACAATGAGATCAAAATCCACTAGCTCCCGATACTCCCTTTTTGCATGCTGAAGGTGGTCTGTATTCATACTAGAGTGACTTGCCAGTGTAGGATTGATATTATCATTTTTCTTCAAAGGTAGCTTAATGAAGAACTCTTCATTTTTCCATAATGATTGTCACATTATGTTAAGAATTCAATGTGAGATTCTACACAGGAGTGTTGTGTGATTTGTGCTTCGATTTCCCTGACTTGATCTTATTTTGTGAGTTGGATCAATCTCAGGACTACACAATACAGCTTGAATTGCTTTTTGAATGCTATCACATTGGCTTTGATATGGTGTTTGTCGTGCAAAACCCTGTAAATATCAAAACCAATAATCAAATCCATACCTGGAACATGTGACTCAATCAATTTGCTCATGTACTTCAGTCCTAGGAAGAATTCAATGGTGATCGGGTGCTTGGTAATGACTGTTTCGGTCAGAATTCCATTTCATTTTGTGTTGAAATTCTTGAAGTACGACACTCAATACTCATATTGTAAGACCTCATGATTAATGAGTGAGGAGGCTGCTTCTGAGTCAAAGAAAGCTATGGCATGTGTTTATTTGTCCCACATGGATGCATAGACTTTGATTTCTGCTTGCGGGATTACCGTGATGCTTTGGATCTTCTCTTTCACCTTTGTCTTTGATTTTTAAATTTGGTAATGATCATTTCCATATTCTTCATAAACATCCAGGGAAAAGCGAGTCTCCTGTGGGCTTATCTTCAAGTGAGAAAACTGATTCAAGATTGATTTCTTCACTGAAATGAATGCATGTGTAATCTATAATTTCATAAAGAAGTTTAATAGACTGCTTGGACTGTAGGTAGTTCCGCGCAAAATGTCATATTTTATTTCAAATAAAACATGCTCTATTTCTCCTTGCATTGCCCGGCCTTCTCCTTTTGAAGTATTTAGTATTCGAACCTGTCGCTCGAGAATTTTGGCGACCTGAATCTTTTGAACTTATTCCTAGGTGCTTGGCACGAGCAATCTTTCATTCCGAAGATTACATCTGACATGCGGCAAGATCTATCAAGTGTTGGATCATTCTTCATTATATGTTTGGTTGCGGAGGAATTATATCTCCTTTTTTTTGGAATGGGCTCATCAGTCCTCCCATCTTGATCAACATCAACTTCGAAGACCTCTGTCTCCCTAGGCTGATTCATGAAAATGGGAAGTTCCTCTTTTGAAGAAACTTTTGAGGAATTAGTACTTACCTCGAAACTATCCTCTATTGGAACTTGTTGAATCAAATCATCAGTAAGATCCTCTCTTTTCTTGGTATCGTTGAGATGTTACCTCTTCTAAATCTCTCTATGGTTGGGCAACATAGGTGCTTGGGGTTTGGAGGGTAGAGATCTTGAGGTTCTCATAGTTAGCATTTGTTTTAGCTTTCTACTACATCTGTATTATTTTTCAGGTGTCTCTAGGCTGCAAGTGCATTTCTTTTTCCAAACTAACTTTGCGATGTCACATTCAGTTTCTTTAATAGTTAGAAAAAATTGATTATAAGCACCTATATGGATTTTTCTTTGGGGAGAGGAAAAGATAGAAAAAGGATAATCTAGCTGAGGAGGGGGATAACTTTGGGCTGAGAATGTACTTGTGGGAGGAATAGAAGTGACATGAGGAAGTATGGGTTTCATGGGCACAAAGTGAACACTTTTCAAGAGGTGTAGTTGTTCAGAGACACCATCACTTTCGAGACACCATCACTTTCTGGAATACATGGAAAAGAGAAGTACCCGGCGGAAAATTATCGTACCGCAATCTTACTACCTGTGGTCCAAGGCTATGATGAGTCTTGTATGTTGGGAAGACTTTCCTACAACATGTTCGACCTTTTTCGCATTTTCCACACCGCTATACATTTTATTCTGGGTGTGTAAAATATTTTTAACTTTGCTATCAATGTTGTTCAAGATTCTATTTTGAGAAATAGAATTTTCAAACTGATAATTGATTGTTGCTTCAATGTCACTAGATGATGGTTTTTCTCCTAAGCGCAAAACAACATTCTTTTTGGGGAACTTGGGGGGCATGATCTGCACCATATTTACTGAAATGTTCAAGAGGTGCAAAATCATGGGTATATCCGCCGCTAATAGGGCTATATATTAGTATTTCAGGATTGTTGGAAAAAGCGGCTATCTCATCATCTTCCCAACTAGGGTGATTGGCCTGGCATTTTCTCTGGAAACTTTGGCCATTCCCAAGGGTTATAGCTGACAAGGAATTTATACTTACCTGGGAGTTGAACAAGATAAGTGATGGGTTGCCTTTTTCATACCTTTCTCGAAGGCATTCTGCAGATGATTTGCACTTTTTATTTTTGGCTTTCTTGTTTTTCTTTCTCGGCACCAGATAGTATTCTGCTAGCTCCTCAAGCTATTCTTGGCAGCAACATTCAATTTCCCATGGACAGTGACATGCAAAAGGAACCTTGAACCACTGCACATTTCTACCTTCGATGTCAAAGTGCACAGTCCATTCCATGATCGGATATGCTTCCATCTATTCATTCAAAGAAATACACTGGATTATATCCACAGGGAGAGTGGTACATGGGATGTATCATATGGAAAGAAAAAGTAGCCTTGATTGGCTTTTTAAGGTGAGAGTGGTCGAAAGCTATGACATGTGATTGTTTATCCCACTTGGATGCATAGACTTTGATTTCTGCTTGTGGGATCACCGAGATGTTGTGGATATCTTCTTTCACCTTTGGTTTTGGTACTGAAATTTGGAAATGATCATCATGATATTCATCATAAACATCCAGGGAAAATAGAGTCTCTTCTATGGGCTCATCTTCAAGTGAGAAAACGGATTCATGATCGTCATCTTCGCTAAAATGAAATCCTGTGTAGTCCGTAATTTCAGAGAGAAGTCTAATACACTGCTTTGATTGTAGGAAATTCCTTGAAAATGTCATATTTTATTACAAATAAAACATGCGCTATTTCCTCTTGCATTAACCTGCCTTCCCCTTCTAAAGTATTTTTTTCCTTCTGAACTTGGATCTATCGCTTGAGAATTTTGGAAACCTGAATCTTTGGAACTTCTTCCTTGGCACCTCGCATGAGAAATCATTCTTTCATATGATCAAGTCTGACCCAGGCAAGCCCTATCAAGTGTTGGATCATTCTTCATTGTCTGTTTTATAGTAGATCTTTTTGCACATATATCATCAAGAACATAAAAAATGGCTTGCTTAATGTAACTAATTTTCGGAGCAGTTATTGACAAGTATTTATCTTCTATGATGTCATGGTTCGACTAGCCAAAATCTTTGGTAGGGATGATACAAATTCTTATTTTAGATTAACATCCCCACCCAGCGCAAAAGGGAATTTTGCATTTATTTCTAGAAATGTTTGTCAATGATATCTCTTACCAAAGACAGACACTTCATTTTAAAAAGTTGTCTTCGTCGTTTTGCATGGCTTTGGCTAGCATCGCCGCAAAAACTCCATGCAAGATTCTAATGTTAAAAGTAAAATTTTGGGAAGTAAGGAAAGCATTATTGTCCTGCAACCCAAGGGAATTCCACCAGTCTAAAGAATACCTTAATGATGAAAAGTGAATTCTGATAGAATTATGTAGTTTTCTCGCTCTGCCAAATTCTTGGTCACCATTTAAGTGTAGAAATATTGGATTCTTTGGGGCAATCTTGAGACTTTTATATCATCCGAGGTAAAGGTATGAAAACCAGTACCTACCTATTTGGCTGTTGCTGAATCATATCTCCTTTCTGGAATTGACAATCATCTTCAACTTCGGAGGCCTCTGGCTCTATGGGTTGATTCATGAAAATGGGAGGAAGTTCTTCTTCTGAAGAATATTGGGAGAAAATAGTAATTACCTCGAAACTATCCTCTGTTGGAACTTCTTGGATAGAAACATAAGTAAGTTGCTCTGTTTGTTGGGTATCAGACCCTGGAGATGTTACCTCCTCTGAATCACACTGTGGCTCAGCAACATAGAGGCTTTGTATTTGGAGGGGAGAGATTATGAGGTTCTCATAGTTGGCATTTTTTGAGCTTTCTCCTACCTCCCTCTTCTTTTCATGTGTCTCTAGGCTGCAAGTGCATCTTTACTTTCCCAAACTAATTTTGCAATGTCAAATTTGGGTTCTTTAATAGTTTGAGCAAATGGATTATGAGCAGCTATATGGCGTTTTCTTTGGGGAGAGAAAAAGCTAGAAAAAGGATAATCAAGCCGAGGAGGGGAATATCTTTTGGGTGAGAATGTACTTATGGGAGGAAGAGAAGTGACTTGAGGAATTCAGGGTTTGTAAGGCACAAAGTGATCACTTTTTAAGTGGTGTATTTGTTCTCTTAATGACACCATCTATTTCTGCTACTGCTAGAAGAAATGAAAAAGAGAAGTACCCAGCGGACAAATATTGTACTGCAAGCTTGCTAACCTGTGCTCCAATGCTTTAATGGGTCTTGCATTCTGAGAAGACTTCTCTACAACCTGTTCTACCATCTTCTCAATATATGCGCACAAGCTGCGGCCTCGGGCCCAAGTATACATATACATAACTGCGGCCTCAGTCCCAAAGATGCATAAAGCATAAAAAATGGCCTCAGGCACATAGATTCATAAAGCATAAATTGCGGCCTCATTCCCAAATACGGGTGTTCCATATTCAGGGTTTTTAAATCAGGAATTGAGAATCATACTGCAATACATGATAGTGAAATACTGAATCATTTTTAGTTACATGATACTGGGATGTCTAATAGAACTGGACTAAGACATGTATTCATAATAAATTGATATGTCATAACTGAGGCTCATGGGATATTGAATGAATTATGAAACTATGTTATCTATAGACCAAAAGTTCTACTACTATTCATGGAATTGAGGTATAATTACTTTATGATGCAATTCGTAATAGTCATAAAGAATGAGACGAAGGGAGATTCATAAACATTCACAAACATAGAGACTTTGCCTCACATACCTTTACTTTGGGCATTTTAAGTGTATCACAATGTTCGTTGCCTCTTTCAACAATACACTATGGCAATATATATCAAGAGGAACCAATATTAGCAATAATGCTCATGTTTTAGTCACTTAGATATTTTATCAAACACTTGGTAGGCATAAAACATCATAGCCTTTATTAATGGTGTTTCTACACCCAACAACCCATCCTCTTGCTCCTAGATAATTCTAAAATCTCAAATTGTTATAATCAATACCATTCTTAATCACCCATAAGATAAACAACACCCTTAATCAATAATTAACAATCAAAATGTCACGCCCCGAAATCGGGGAGCGCAACCGGCACTCAACCGAATAAACCCGACAGCAAGCCTGTTAGATTTCCTTCTACCCAAACTCATCCATGAACAAAGAGAAGATGTACTCCATTAATCAAATATTGAAAAGATTTCATTAGCAACTCCCATTTCATTTCCATTAGCAACTTCATTTATAATTTCCAAATTATTACATGTTTATAGATGTAATGAAAAACATGTTTTCCAAAGACCAACATTTCTAGTTCGATTCCCATCATCGAACACCACCCACAACCTGTCTACGGAGCCTCTAAGTGAAACAGAACTGAAGAATAGAAGTGTCGACGACAAGGCCCCGGCTATACCTCATAGCACAAAATATAATATCAAATGATTTAAAGCTCGTAATATAGTAGGGCTTAACAAAACCTGCTGAATAGAGAGGGACTGCTAATGAGAACCAAAGCTGCCCGCTGATGAACCACCTGCATCCATTGAAGATGTAACGCCCCTAGCAAAAGGGACGTTAGTACACATGGAATAGTACTACTATGTAAAGTTAACTTTCCCCTTTCAAAATAGAATGCCAACACAAAAGGAAAAATCATAGAAACAACAATCAACAATCAATGATATCCAATTTCCAAGTTAAGACATATTAATTTCAAAAATATGAAGATCATATTATTTTTGGTAGGAAGATCTTTAGCAACGATATACAATTGTTCACAATACCAATACCACCGTACTTTTAGCACGGAGTACGATCACGACCTGATCGGCTAGGCCATAGCATCCGAGACATCAACCACAATCACAATTTCAATTACAAATTCCAGCACAATCACCACCATGTGTGCTGCATGGCGTCCGATCATGACCCGATCGGCTAGGCCATAGCATCCGAGACATCAACCACAATCACAATTTCAATTACAAATTCCAGCACAATCACCACCATGTGTGCTGCATGGCGTCCGATCATGACCCGATCGGCTAGGCCATAGCATCCGAGACATCAACCACAATCACAATTTCAATTACAAATTCCAGCACAATCACCACCATGTGTGCTGCATGGCGTCCGATCATGACCCGATCGGCTAGGCCATAGCATCCGAGACATCAACCACAATCACAATTTCAATTACAAATTCCAGCACAATCACCACCATGTGTGCTGCATGGCGTCCGATCATGACCCGATCGGCTAGGCCATAGCATCCGAGACATCAACCACAATCACAATTTCAATTACAAATTCCAGCACAATCACCACCATGTGTGCTGCATGGCGTCCGATCATGACCCGATCGGCTAGGCCATAGCATCCGAGACATCAACCACAATCACAATTTCAATTACAAATTCCAGCACAATCACCACCATGTGTGCTGCATGGCGTCCGATCATGACCCGATCGGCTAGGCCATAGCATCCGAGACATCAACCACAATCACAATTTCAATTACAAATTCCAGCACAATCACCACCATGTGTGCTGCATGGCGTCCGATCATGACCCGATCGGCTAGGCCATAGCATCCGAGACATCAACCACAATCACAATTTCAATTACAAATTCCAGCACAATCACCACCATGTGTGCTGCATGGCGTCCGATCATGACCCGATCGGCTAGGCCATCTCACCATAATGCCGTGTGGATTGACATCATCCTTTTCTATCAATCATCTCATCCCAAAGGGAAATAATTTTATCACATCAATCTCATCCCAAATAAGGGGAATAATCACAATCCACTCCTACACCGGCACGTGTAGTTTCGGGGTTAGGTTATTTCAACCTACTCTTCATCGATGACTATCGATACTCCCAAAAACATTTTTGGTTTGCACACAAAGATAACATAAATACAAATATATTTACCTTATCATCTTTCACATTGTATAAATCTCCATTAGTACTTTCAACTAATCACAACGGCAATATTCCCTTGGCTCTTTTGGCCATTCAGAAGATTCATTATTCAAGGTACGCTGGACGTATATGATATTCAACACTTCCATTTTATCCCTCTCATGTATCATAATCATAAATATCAACATATATAATATTCCAGAAATCATAACTTTAAGTTCATCAGTAATGAAGACATTAAACAAAATGGATTACTTTCTAAGAAATGGAGTAAAATGGTTGGCAATCGATGCACAAGATAAAATCATAAATGAGTAACACATCATTTATTCTTGAAACACTTTTCCACAAAAAGGGAAATACACAATTTCCACCCAATAATATGTAAGAACGCAAAACACACTGAATAAGACATCATCAGTTAAAATAGCCACATATGGGCATCACTTGAGTTAATAAGCTTTTAGGCAATTCTATTTTCAAAGTCAATTTTGGAACAGTTGAATCAAAGCTCCTTTAATAATCTTTCTCACATCATTTCATTTCATTGGCACCATTGGCCACAAGTATAACTTTCACTTTTGGCACGTTGGCCACAATTTATATCCCCAATTCATTTATTGCACTTCAAACCATCCTTATATATTATCAACAATAAGACATTTCCAATCAAGACTCTAGATACACATATGAGAAATTAAGAGTCTTAAGCATATTGAGTTTTTCTCACACAGTTTGGCATACTAACTTTCATTTGAAACACGACTCAAAGACATAACATTTTAACGCACATATCATTCTTGAACACATTCCCGAAGGATAACATAATGTGATAGGACCATTCGGAACACATTTTGAATACATAATTATCGACACTTTGCTTACTCAGGACGATTGAATTTATTGGGAACAACTCGAAACATTAGAATAAGGAACTTGAACCAACCATACTTGAAACTTCCGGGAACATCGTGGAATTCAATTATAAGAGAGTAGTTTAGCCAACATACCTCGCTTTAAGCTTTCCTTAAATTACTACAATGTTCCGAAAATCCTAGAAACTTAAATCTAATTTGAACCATAACAAAAGTGAACCATAATTAGGAAGATATTCTTGGTCTCAGGCATTCGAGCATTTTATTAAATACTAGGTATGCAAATTGGTTACAAGGTTCTTCCACAAGATTTATTTCAATTCACAACCCAATCCTTACTTATTTGAGCTCAACAATCTTCCCATAAACCTTATTACTACACGCATGTATAAATAATACTCTTACACCGAAGAATCATACTCCCTATCACCCAACCTTTACCCGAAACTCGAAATTCAAAACTAGGGTTTGATCCTTACCTCTTGAGTGAAGATCATGTGAGATTTTCTTGTTGGATTTCAAAGCTTTGACAAGATCTTGATGAACAAAGCACTTGAGCTTCTTCCTCTCTCAAGAAAACTCTTACTTCTCTCTAAAAATATCAGGTTTTTGCATTCTAAATGAGCCCTAAAGGCTATTTATCAAAATACGGTCACGTTATAAAAATAGGAAAATGAACCCTCGGAACTCAGGTCTGCCGTCACAGAATGGACCGCAGAATAGGTATGCGGTCCGCACAATGGACTGTAAAACTGGTGCCTAGAATAGGGCTAAACTTGTCAGTTCTGCGACTATTCAGCGGTCCACAAAACCACTTTTGCGGTCTACAGAATTGGCCGCAGAATCACATTCTGCCAGCCTTTAGTAATTGGGTCATAACTTCTTGTAGGACTGTCCAACTGATGAACGGTTTGAAGCTTTAGAAACTAGACTCGAAGATCTTTCATTTTATAGGTTGTTAATCACATAAACCCCTATTATATATGTAAATATGAGCATCCAAAGTTTGGTCTTGTGCGTACTCATTTGGAACTTTAGTATATCATGTAATTTTTAACTTGACTTGGACTTAGGGCTCTCCTTGGACCCCACATCACATATAATGTGCCTCGTACACTTATTATCATATCCAATTGATATCCATCATATTAATAGTCCTCATATGCACACAAAATAATTTAATTAGCGCACATCAACTTTCTTAATAGCGCTTATGTACTACGAAAGTTTTCGGGGTGCTACATTCTCCCCCACTTAAGAACATTCGTCCTCGAATAAGGAGTAGAGTCCGTCCCCAAACACTTAACTTGTTTCTTTTTCCACACATCTTAAGCTCCCAAATTTTACTAACTCCCAAATTTTTCAGAACTTTCGACAGAGTCTCCCTTGTAATTGGGCCTATCCACCTGCTAGAGTAACACCAAAACAACTCTTAACAACACATCCAAAACTCAAAAAAGCATCATAACATACAAATAATATAAATTTAAACATTACCGGTATTACTTTATCAAATGTAGCATCTGGCATGAACTGCACATATTTAAATCGTCACACAAAGAAAGTACCTTTCGATCCACAGTCATTTGACTATGCACTCAAGTGAGAAGATTTTATTTCCTTAACACTTTTGTCCCTCAAGGTGGCCTCCTCGACTTACGGACTTCGCCATAACACATCAACGTAGACAATCTCCACTCTTGGACTTATCCAACAAAGATGGCAAATAGATACCCGTCATAATCCAATTATCCATTAACTTCACCTTCACTAGCTTTCACCGGAATGACAGACAAAGTATTTCCAACTACCTTCTTAGACATACACACATGAAACACCGGGTACACGAAGGACAATAATAGGGACACATCATACTCATAGTTTGGAATATTTCATTCAAGATTTCATAAGGCCTAATATGACTACATATATTTTACCTTCCTTAACAATTCACCCAATATATTCATAGTGAAAATGTTGAGAATAACCCGTTCACTTTCTTCAACTCTAAATCCATACGCTGAACACCCAATTAAACCTTTGACGGCCTCCAACAATTACTCTAAGGTTTGCTAGCTTGCATATGAACATAAAACTTCCTATCCAATATATTTGATCACGGTATGACGCTTCTTCTTTGACATGTTTGAATCTTTAACCCCCATAGGTTAATATAAATAGGAAAAATGAGGTCCCAGATTGGGCTGGAATTGTTTTTTATTTCAAGATTCCATCAATGTACTAGCAGGGCATTTCAGGTGGTTATATCCTAAGAGACATGAAAGTTACTACCAATAGCGCTGACATGGTTAATCATTGTGATGACATCATTGATTCGACAAATGAGGCATCGAGTTGCCTAGTAGGCATTAATAATGTAGGGACCATGTACATGATCTTAAGATGTAAAAGAAGTGAATCATTTTAGACATGTGATCTATGGGAGTCATGATCGGAAGGATAAAGACATTAGCATCAGTTATTCTTGGAAGACTATGAGTCATGAAAAGGACAACAACAATTATTTCATTCCATATATGCCTTGTTTGGCAATAGTAGGCCTCAAAGAGAAATAGCCAAGTACGTGACACCAGTCACCTCTTGGAATGTAGAGAAAATCAGTTTAACTCGAAGTGAGAATATTCTGGCACCCTGAATGTGATATGGGTTTCAAAATACATGCAATTGTATTACCCTCTTAACATTAACTAACACAAGGAATAGATATCCCACAAGCCAATGAGGATGAAAAAAATAAGTTGAACACTTGTGAGATTATTATCATTATGACAGTTTAACCCTTGCCAATAGTTGATCTTATATGAGAGGACTAGAGATACGACAAACTTGTCTTTCAAATCAATATGCTGATGATATGTGCCAAACTATGAAAGCATCTAATTTCAACCTTTCACGAGTGAAACCACATAGCTAGGAAATCTTAATATTGGGGTGAAATCATATATTGGTTAGAGAGAATGAACAATTTGTTATGAGCCACACATGTTTCTACCATAATAACTCTCAAGCTGCCATACCAGGCCACTTTATGGGAAACTACAATAATAGGAACAAAGTGAGCCACTAACTGCGAAATGATCTAAGTGGACATGAAAGTCATACTGAAATGGGAAAACAAAAAGATCTTCCTGTGACGAATTTGTGAAAATCTCAAATTTCCCAAAAACGTTTTTGCAAACAAGTGACCCCTTTCACTTGACATGTACACATATGATAGGCGCTGAAAATGCTCTCATGTTACTACACGGTGATAAGGATTCATGATAATATTCACAAAGGAGTAAAGTGATTGTTCAAACCATAGGAGACACATACACCGGAGAGAAAAATTGTATTGAGTATATTGAATTGTTTATGACTAGATTTGAAGATTTTAGACACGACTTTGCGAGGAAAAGGTTTATTGGAATATTGAATTTGGTTGCAAAGCACGGTAAGTGTCGTGTTTAACCTTGACTTGAGGGAGTAGGATATATTTGTCTATTTCCTATGTGATTTAATGTGCGGGTACAACGTATAAGTGAGGTGACGAGTAATTATGCGTTGTGGTTGAGTCAAAGCATGTTGGAGGAATTTATTTCATTTTGAATAATTGTTTATTTAATTAAGATATTCCTGCTTAAGTTTATTATTGATTATTTGATCATTATTCATAAAATTTTTATTGATTTAGTTATTGTTGATTATGGTGAGAAAGAGTGCAAAAGCACGAAGGGTGATGGCGTGCCATTTTTATTATTTATACTATCATTTTCATGGTGAGAAAGAGTGTAAAACCACGAATGGGTGTTGTCGTGTCATTTTTGAGTGTAAAAGCACGAACGATGATGTCGTGCCATTTTCAGAGAGTATAAAAGCACGAAGGGTGATGCCATGCCAAAAGAGAGTTAAAGCACGAAGGGTGATGCAGTGCCAATTATTATTATTTATTTATCATTTTATGGGAGGAATGAGATTAAACTCATGAAGGGTGGTGCCGTGCCATTTTCATATTATTAGTTGATGAATTAATTGGTTGCTAAGTGATACTTCTCCGCTGAAATTATTATATCATTCCCCTTCCCATGTCCTCTCCCAATTTATAAATTGTTATTTATTGTATTATTGTTGCTTCGTATTTGTATATACTTGTACAGGTTGTTTACGTATGTGTCTTGTCGTAGCCTCGTCACTACTTTGTCGAGGTTAGGCTTGCTAGTTACGGAGTACATTGGGTCGGTTGTACTCATAATACACTCTGCACTTCTTGTGCAGATTTTGGAGTTGGCCCCAGCGGTGTACCATAGACGTCCTCGGATTCAGCTACTCAGAGGAGACCTGAGGTATAACTGCACAGCGTCCGTAGTTTTGAAGTCCCCTTTTATCTTATCTTAGCTTTTTATTATCTTTCAAACAGCTTGAATTTTATTCAGGCCTTTATTTTATTATTCTAGTAGCTCATGCACTTGTGACACCAGATTCGGGGATGTATTGTGATAATTCGGTAGTTATGGTCTTCCGCAATTTATTTCAGTAATTGACTTTTGTTTAATTTAATTTGCTTAAAAATGGATAAGATTATTTTAACGTTAGCTTGCATAGCAAGTGAAATGTTAGGCGCCATCATGGTCCTAAAGGTGGACATTTCGAGTCGTGACAAGTTGGTATCAGAGCACTAGGTATGGAGTCTGTACTTTTCTCTCAGAGACTATGAAGTTTAGGAATATTATCACTTCTTCCTTATTCTATCGTGCGATTTTATTTTGTCATCAATGATTGAACCATTCTATTCTTATTCTCTTGCAGATGGCGAGAACGCGTAATAAATCTACCGATGGACAAGGGTTAGAGCCCCCGGTGGCAACTATTACCAGGGGTAGAGGTCGAGGCTGAGGTCACGCTAGAGGTCGATTCAGAGGCAGAGGTAGAGCTCAGTCAAGAGCTCGAGCAGCAGCACCTGTTGTAGAACCTCAGGTGGATTTGGAAGAAGAGGTTCCAGCTCAGACCATACTTGTTATACCAATCCAGGTCCCGGAAGGATTCATAGCTACTCCAGTACTTTAGGACGCTCTAGTCCGTTTGGTTAGCCTTATGGAGGGTGTGGCCCATAATGGTACATTTCCAGTGGCACCAGCCGTCTCACAGGCTGGGGGANACCAATCCAGGTCCCGGAAGGATTCATAGCTACTCCAGTACTTTAGGACGCTCTAGTCCGTTTGGTTAGCCTTATGGAGGGTGTGGCCCATAATGTTACATTTCCAGTGGCACCAGCCATCTCACAGGCTGGGGGAGGAGCACAAACTCCCACTACTCCCAATCCAGAGCAGATGACTCCTCAGTATCAGGCTCCAGCAGCCCCGCCAGTTGGGGTAGTTTATCCAGCTGTTGCGGCACAGGCCGGTGATAGGCCTGCCATGTCATCTAAAGCCTTATTGAGACTGGATAAGTTTACTAAGCTCTTTCTAGTTCACTTCAGTGGTACACCTTCCGAGGACCCACAGGATTATCTTGACCGATGTCATTAGGTATTGCAGAGCATGGGTATAGTTGAGACCAACGGGGTCACTTTTGATGTATTTCAGATGACGGGTTCAGCCAAGAGACGGTGGAGAGATTATACGTTAAACAATCTAGTTGGATCGCCTACATTGGCCTGGGAGCAGTTCTCACGGCTATTTCTAGAGAAGTTACGCCCTATTAAATTGAGAGAGGATTACCGCAGGCAATTTGAGCGTCTACAGCAGGGTAGTATGACTACTCAGTATGAGACCCGTTTTGTGGATTTAGACAGTCAAGCTCTCATTTTACTACCTACTGAGGGAGAGAGAGTAAGGAGGTTTATTGAGGTACTCACTCACCCTATCAGGCTTCAGATAGCCAAGGAGACCGGAAGTGAGATTTCCTTTCAGGCGGTAGCTAATATTGCGAGGAGCATCGAGATGGTTCTTGCACAGGAGAGAGGGCAGGGGTCTGATAAGAGGCCTCGTCAGTTCGGTGAGTTCAGTGGTGCCCCGTCTAGAGGCAAGGGTAATTTTGGTAGAGGCCATCCTCCTAGGCCAGTTCATTCAGTGCTCCAGGCATCCCATAGTACTTCAGGTGGTCACGACCCTAACGTGTCTTATTCGACCATCTAGCTTACAGTGCACCACCAGCTCCTATTGATGTACCTCTGATCCGGAGTTATTAGAGTGGTTATCCAGGTTGACATGGCAAGTTCCAGGGTCAACAGTCACAACAGCCGAAGACCTGTTATACTTGTGGTGATTCGAGACACATTGATAGATTTTGCCCTCAGGCATCGGATAATTCACAGCAGCAAGGTTCCCATGCTATGATTCTAGCACCAGTTGTTCCGTCACTTGCCCAGCCATCTAGGGGCAATGGTCAAACAACTAGAGGTAGAGGTCAGGCCGTTAGAGGTGGAGGCCAGCCAATTAGAGGTTGTCCCAGGGGCGCGGTTCAAAGTGGTGGGGCCCAGCCCCAATTTTATGCTTTTCTAGTTAGGCCTGAGGCCGAGTCATCTGATGCAGTGATCACATCTATGGTTCTTGTTTGCCATAGAGATGCTTCAATTCTATTTGATCCAGGATCTACTTATACCTACGTGTCTTCCTATTTTTCTTCATATCTGGTTGTACCTCTTGATTCTCTAAGTGCTTCTCTGTGTGTGTGTGTCCACACCGGTGGGAGATTCTATTATGGTAGATCATGTCTATCTTTCATGTGTGGTTACTATTGGGAGTCTTGAGACTAGCGTGGATCTTCTACTACTTGACATGGTAGATTTTAATGTCATCTTGGGTATGGATTAGTTGTCACCTTACCATGCTATATTGGATTGTCACACCAACACGATGACCTTAGCCATGCCGGGGTTACCTCAACTAGAGTGGAAAGGGACTCTTGGCAATTCTACGAGCAAGGTTATCTCTTATGTGAAGCTCGGCGTATGGTCGAGAAGGGGTGTCTAGCTTATTTGGCTTATATTCGCGATCACAACGCGGAAGTTCCTTCTATGGATTTAATTCCAGTTGTCCGTGAATTTCTAGATGTATTTCCTGCAGGACTAGCGAGAATGCCACCCGACAGAGATACTGACTCCTGTATTGATTTAGCTCCGAGCACTCAACCCATTTCTATCCCACCATACTGTATGGCCCCTTCGGAGTTGAAAGAATTGAAGGAGCTGTTACAACACTTTCTTGATGAGGGATTCATTAGGCCGAGTATCTTGTCCTGGGCTACACCAGTACTATTTATAAAGAAGAAAGATCGCTCTATGCGGATGTGTATAGATTATCGGTAGTTGAACAAGGACACTATCAAAAATAAATATCCATAGCCAAGAATGGATGACTTATTCGATCAACTTTGGGTTGCCAGGGTGTTTTCAAAGATTGATTTGAGGTTTGGTTACCATCAGTTGAAGATTAGGTCATCTGATGTCCCTAAGACAACTTTTCAGACTCAGTATGGACATTACGAATTCCTAGTGATGTCATTTGGGCTGACAAATGGCCCGACAACATTTATGGATTTGATGAACTGGGTATTCAAACCCTATTTGGATTCTTTTGTGGTTGTATTCATTGATGATATCTTGATTTAGTCCAGCAGTCGAGAGGAGCATGAGCAACATCTTCGAATTGTGTTTCAGACTTTGAAGAATAATCAGTTATATGCCAAATTTTCAAAATGCAAATTTTGGTTAGACTCAGTTACCTTTTTGGGTCATGTTGTATCGGCAGAAGACATAAAAGTGGATCCTAAGAAGATTGAGGCAGTTCAGAATTGTCGAGACCTACTTCAGCTACAGATATCTGGAGTTTCCTGCATTTGGCAAGTTATGATCGCCGGCTTGTGGAGGAGTTTTCATCCATAGCATCCCCACTGAACAAATTGACCCAGAAGGGTGCTCCATTTAGATGGTCAGACGAGTGTGAGTTGAGCTTTCATAAGCTCATGACCTCTTTGACTACAATGCTAGTGTTGGTATTACCCACAGGTTCAAGATCTTATACGGTGTATTATAATGCATCTCGTGTTGGGCTTGGTGCAGTATTGATGCAAGATGGCAGGGTGATTACATATGCGTGTTGAAAGTTCACGAGAAGAATTATCTTGTCCATGACTTGGAATTGGTAGACATTGTCTATGCACTGAAGATTAGGAGGCATTACCTTTATTGTGTCTCGTGTGAGGTAATCACTGATCATCGTAGCCTACAATATTTGTTTAGGCAAAACGATCTCAACTTGAGGTAGAGATGATGGTTGGAGTTGTTGAAAGACTATGATATCACCATTTTGTATCACCCCGGAAAGGCCAATGTCGTGGCCGATGCTTTGAGTAGAAAAGTTGTGTGTATGGGCAGTCTTGCATATATTCCAGTTGGTGAGAGACCGATTGCTGCAGATGTTCAAACATTGGCTAATCAGTTCATAAGGTTAGATGTTTTAGAACCCAGTCGGGTTCTAGCTTTCACAGTCGCTCGATCTTCTCTATATGAGTGTATCAGAGAGAGAAAGTATAATGATCCTCATTTTCTTGTCCTTAAGGATACGGTACGACATGGTGGTGCCAAATAGGTTGATGTGGGGGGAAGATGGAATTCTACGGAAGCAGTGTCGTATTTGTGTGCCTAATATGGATGGGCTTCGTGAATTAATTCTTGAGGAGACACACCGTTCCAGGTATTCTATACATCCAGGTGCCGCCAAAATGTATCAAGATTTGCAGCAACATTATTGGTGGAGGAGAATGAAGAAGTATATTGTTGCATATGTAGCTCGGTGTCTCAATTGTCAGCAAGTCAAGTACGAGCATCATAGACCCGGTGGTTTACATCAGAAGTTAGAAATTCCTGAGTGGAAGTGGGAGCGTATCACTATGGATTTTGTTGTTGGGCTTCCACGAACTCAGATAAAGTTCGATGCAGTATGGGTCATTGTGGATAGGTTTACCAAGTCACCATATTTCATTCCAGTAGCAGTTTCCTATTCTTCAGAGCGGTTTGCAGAGATTTACATCCGCGAGATTCTCCGCCTTCATGGTGTGCCCGTGTCTATCATTTCTGATCGAGGTACGTAGTTCACTTTGCACTTCTAGAGGGCTCTACAACGTGAGTAAGGCACGTGGCTTGAGTTGAGTACAACATTGCATCCACAGACAGACGGACAGTCAGTCAGAGCGCACTATTCAAATATTGGAAGATATGCTTTGCGCTTGTGTTATAAACTTTGGAGGTTCTTGGGATCAGTTCTTGCCACTTGCGGAGTTTGCTTATAATAACAGCTACCAGTTGAGCATTCATATGGCTCCATATGAGGCATTATACGGAAGACAGTGTCATTCGCTAGCTGGCTAGTTTGAACCGGGAGAGGCTCGTTTGTTGGGTACCGATATGATACGGGATGCCTTGGATAAGGTAAAAATTATTCAGGATCAACTTCACACAGCTCGGTCTAGGAAAAAGAGTTATGCCGACCGTAAAGTTCGTGATATTGCATTCATGGTTGGAGAAAGAGTATTTCTACAGATTTCACCTATGAAAGGTGTAATGAGGTTCAGAAAGAAGAGCAAGTTGAGCCCTATGTATATAGGACCCTTCAAAATTCTTGAAAGGGTGGGTGAAGTAGCCTTACAGGCTTGCATTACCACCAAATTTATCAGCGGTTCATACGGTATTCCATGTGTCTATGCTCTGGAAATATCATGGTGATCCGTCCTATGTGTTAGATTTCAGCTCAGTCCAATTGGACAATGATTTGACTTATGAGGAGGAGACGGTAGCTATTCTAGCCCGGCAGGTCCAATAGTTGAGCTCTAACAGTTATCCATCAGTTCGAGTGCAATGCAGAGGTCAGCCGGTAGAAGCATCTACCTGGGAGTCTGTGTCGAACATGCAGAGCAGATATCCACACCTTTTTACCAGCCAGATACTTTTTCTAATTCCATTCGAGTATGAACGTTTGTTTTAGAGGTTGAGAATGTGATGACCCAAAATGTCATATTTAATTTAAACATTCATTTATGTGTTATAAGACCTCAAAAATAACTCCTCGACTTGCGTAAATAGTCTGAATAATTTTCCGGAAAGTTTTTATATGTAACATTGATTAAAATGTGAAATAGAGCTTTAAAACTCAATTGAGTTGACTTTGGTCAATATTTTGAGCAAACAGAGTTGGATCAGTGTTTCCAAAGTTTGACGATGGATTTTACTTTTTGATATCAGGGCCGGAATCTGATTCTGGAAATTTGAATAGGCCCGTTATGTCATTTACGACTTGTGTGCAAAATTTGAGGTCAATCGGACTTGATTTGATAGGTTTCGGCATCGAATGTAGAAGTTGAAAATTCTTAAGTTCCTTAAGCTTAAATTGGGGTATTATTCGTGGTTTTAGCATTGTTTGAGGTATTTACTATGTTCGTATGATGTTGTAGGACTTGTTGGTGTATTTAGTTGAGGTCCCGGGGGGCTTCGGGTGGATTCCGAATGGATAACGGATAAAAATTTGGACTTAAGGATAATCTGAAATTTTGGCCTTCCGGTGTAATCGCACCTGCAAATTTTAGACCTCAGATGTGAGCTCGCAGAAGCGGACAGTCTGCAGAAGAGGACGGGGTATCGTAGAAGCGGCCCACGCATGGCAGAAGCAAGAAAAGGGGGAAGGGGAAGCCTTCTACAGAAGCAGACGCTTCTTCACAAAAGTGAGCCAGCCCACAGAAGCGACCCCAATTTCCACAAAAGTGGAACCGCAAATGTGGTGAGATGTCCATAGATGCGAAAACGCATGGACAAAATCCATAAAATCGGAAGCTAACCATTTTTACTTATTTTTGAGTTTTGACTCTATGATTTAGGCGATTGCTAACGGATTTTTCACGACTTTGAATTGGGTAAGTTTTCTATAAGGTGATTATATTTCATAAATCCTTGTCTATATTCATCATTTATTTCAGATTTAGATGGAAGTAATTGAAATTTTTGTAAAACGTTCCGAAAACAAAACCTTTAAGATATGAAGGTCCATTCGACATCAGAATTTGATAAATGTTGTATGGTTGGACTCGTTTCGGAAGGGGTGTTCGGATTTCGTATGTTTTTTCAAGATTCGAGATGTGGCCCGACTATTGATTTTTGAGATTAATTTCGGATTGTATTTTGGACAATTAGTAAATTCATATGGAATTAATTCCTACGATTTGTATTGAGTATATTGAATTGTTTATGACTAGATTTGAAGATTTCAGACACGAATTTGCGAGGAAAAGGTTTATTGGAATATTGAATTTGGTTGCAAAGGGAGGTAAGTATTGTGGTTAACCTTGACTTGAGGGAGTATGATTTATTTGTCTATTTGCTACGTGATTTAATGTGCATGTACAACGTATATATGAGGTGACGAGTACTTATACGTTGTGGTTGAGTCAAAGCATGTTGGAGGAATTTATTTCATTTTGAATAAT
Organism: Nicotiana otophora; assembly: GCA_000715115.1. NCBI lineage: Eukaryota > Viridiplantae > Streptophyta > Magnoliopsida > Solanales > Solanaceae > Nicotiana > Nicotiana otophora. The sequence continues at coordinate 224,808 of AWOL01S0001676.1, forward strand.
TGCTTATTTAATTAAGATATTCCTGCTTAAGTTTAGTATTGATTATTTCATCATTATTCATGAAATTTTTATTGATTTAGTTATTGTTGAATATGGTGAGAAAGAGTGTAAAAGCACGAAGGGTGATGTCGTGCCATTTTTATTATTTATACTATCATTGTCATGGTGAGAAAGAGTGTAAAAGCACGAAGGGTGTTGTCGTGTCATTTTTGAGTGTAAACGCATGAAGGGTGATGTCGTGCCATTTTCAGAGAGTGTAAAAGCACGAAGGTTGATGCCGTGCCAAAAGAGTGTTAAAGCATGAAGGGTGATGCTGTGCTAATTATTATTATTTATTTATCAATTTATGGGAGGAATGAGAGTAAAAGCATGACGGGTGGTTCTGTGCCATTTTCATATTATTAGTTGCTCATTTTATTGTTGATTAATTAATTGGCTGCTAAGTGATACTTCTCCTGCTGAAATTATTATATCATTCCCCTTCGCATGTCCCCTCCCAATTTATAAATTATTATTTATTGTATTATTGTTGCTTCGTATTTGTATATACTTGTACAAGTTATTTATGTACGTGCCTTGTCATAGCCTCGTCACTACCTTGTCAAGGTTAGGCTCGACACTTACGGAGTACATGGGGTCGGTTGTACTCATACTACACT
>AWOL01S0001678.1:0-11533 GCA_000715115.1 Nicotiana otophora
GAGTAGGTCACCAGAAGCTACTAATGTTTGTTACATATAGATCATTAATTAGAAGATTTATTTTATGCTTCTTCCTGTGGCCCCTTGCCTTTCGAACTGTCTGCGAGCATATCTTTTATTCCAATTGTGGTGAAATGGTTGCTATATTATTTTAATTACAATTAAATCGTGCTACTTTATTGGTTAGATTTTCTCTCTTTTCAAAGATTGAGTCATAACTTTTGTTTTTACTCTTTTTAAATTTCACATGGTAAGATTTCATTATGGTCATCCTGATATTTTCAACAGAATATTTCATGTAACAACGGGTGGTGTTAGTAAAGCTTCTAAAACAATTAAACTAAGTGAAGATATTCTTTCAGGTAATATAGTATTCTTTACGGTGACAGTGCTACGGCATTTTCTTGGGTACTTAACTAGGGTGCATCTTCAGGTTATAATTCAACTTTTTGAGGAGGATTCGTAATACATCATGAATACATCCAAGTAGGGGAGGGTCGTGATGTGGGGATGAATCAAATCTCTCAATTTGAGGGAAAGATGTCAAATGGAAATGGAGAACAGACACTTAATTCGTGATGTCTATAGGCTTGGGCGTCGATTTAATTTCCAAAAGATGTTGTCACTCTACTTCACCACAATTGGTTTCTACTTCAGTAGCATAGTATGCAAACTATTCTTAGTTCTATGCATACAATTCATTACATAAAATCTTTTGACTATCTGACTGATGGAATCAGGCAGGGTTTCTGCCTAGTTGTTGTGGTAAAAAACTAAGTCAACAATAATATTTTGCACGAGTAAATAATGCTAGCTGATATAGCATAACTAATGCATGACATTATCTATATAGCTGAAATATTACCAAAGAAAAGTAATGAGAAATAAAATTAATGGAACATATATGAAAGAAGTTGATGAATAAAAAACAAAAAGTGACGGAAAAGCACATACTTGTAGATTCATGCAGCGCCTCTATATGTTTTTTGGAGGCTTGATAAAGCGCTGGTGATTATGTAGTGAACTTTGCTTAAACATTTAGGAGGCTAATTTTTAAAGCACATTATTTCAACTTCAATTTGTTTATCTTGATAGACATATCATCCTCTCTCTCTCACTCACTCTTTTTTTTGTTAACACCCTATCTTCCGGCATTCCTAAAATAGAAGGGGGAAAATCAGAAATTAGGACCCGTGAAACTATGTACTGGGGCTCACGATTTAGTACAGATGTGATGCCTCGTGCTCCTTGCACATTTTGTTTCTGAACGTTTTGCAGCTCTACTATTATACTATATGAAGGATTACTTTTCATTAAAAAGCTAACCTAATTCCTTCAGCTGTACAGAAAATTATAAACTTGGTTAAATGATGAAAGCTAGACTTCATGTGTTGAGTATTTCATTCATGTGAATGAATTGAGCTTTCTCTGCAGACTATGTTGTACTTACTCCAACTTTTGATTTCCTTACCTTTAGTTATCTATCAATTGTGTTCCAGATACTATCTATGCGAAGATCAAGCTGAGACAGTCAACCATCTTTTTTTGCACTGCAGAGTTACTGGCCAATTATGGAAGATATTCATCAACCCGAGAGGGATACGGTGGGTCATGCTTGGGAGAATTCGGGAAGTTCTACCAAGTCAGAAAAGAGATGGTAAGTAATCCAGTCAGAAAGAGAGATGGAAGATTATCCCCGCTTGCGTATGGTGGACAATTTGGAAAGAAATGAATGAAAGGTGTTTTTAAGACAACCACAGTCCTATACAAAAATTGAAGATGAGCTGTCTAGTGCTCTATTAGTTTTGGTGTAAACAGGAATATTTAGAAGAATGTGAATGTATTTTTGATATCTTAGATTATTTACTTATTAAAAACTTTATTTTCTAAATTGGAAAACTATTTTTGGATTAATTCAGATAATAAACGAGTTAATTAAGAACCAAAGGTTAATTTGTTAAATTAATTGTAAAACTCATGTTTCAAAATATAGAGATTATTTTAATTATTCTTTTAGCAAATTATACTACGAGACAAGCTGCCTAGTAGCTATATTTTTAATAATAAAAAGAAAAACCACAAAGTAAGAGTACAAGTAAGAGGGCCAAAATCTACACTAGTGTTGCCTCTATGCCTTGGCTATGTAATCATCCTTGTGCGCATCCATTGCCTTATGATGGAAGCCTCATGATGAGGCTCATGTTGTGGCTACCGGCAAGGTCTCACTGGGGCGAATGATCTCATGGCCATTTGGATATTTCCCAAAGACATAGGACATATAGCAAACACTTACTGAGCTAGACCTTACCTTAAAATTCCTATTGAGGCGTGAACAACATCATCTACTAGCAAGAATGTAAAAACTAATAACTAGAAAGAACTAAGTACTCTATGATCATCATAGATTTTATAACATGCTCTATCATGATATTACATATGGTGATGCTAATAAAATGGAAAAATAAAATTATGTAGAAATAAGAGTCTTGCCCTTTCTTCTCTAATCTTGTGAACTCTTCAGCTTGTAGAACCTTGTTTTCTTCATCAACACTTTTCAAAATGTCTTCAAACTTCATCATTTCTTCTTGAATCGATTTGACTTAATGGACCTTGTGGAGGTGGTAGGGGCAGCCACCTTTTGCTTTGCAACCCTCATCGGAAGTTGCATAATGGCAGCCCCTTGTGTCACCTTACCATCCGAAATATCTTGCCTCTCATGTGTCTTCTTCTTGGTTTTGTTGGAACCACTTCACAAGTGTCTGGGAGAAATATCTCCTTCCCTAGCTACATTGGGAATTGATGCATCTAGAAGTTCTTCCTCTTCCCCTTCTTTATAGAAACCTTGGCCCATATCCACACTAAAGGCTTCAATAGGATTGTATCCGGGCACTAGTGCTACTTGCTCATTCCCCAGATTGTCAAGAGCTCTCAAGGTGTCAATATCATGAGAAACAAGAGCATGGAGGATATTTGTAGGTGTCAAATTGTATTTTACAGCCATTGCATTGGTGCTTCCAGTAGCTACTGCCTTGTCCATCGACGAAATTTCGATCTCCTTCGAAGCTGCTGCATTATTGAGCTTTTGTTGCTGCCCGGAAGGTACAAAAACAACAACATTTGGACTCAAACCTCTATTCTTTGGCACACTATCCGTATAATTAGAAACCTGCTCGCTTTGCACCTTTGATGCCTCGTCCTTTGATGGAGGAGTTGCTGAAAATTGAGCTGCCTCATCGTCACTCTCATCTTTGATGCTATCTGCATAATCTTCTTCCTCCTCTTCAACTTTCTCAGCCCAAGTCTTGCGATTAACAATAATTGCACTTGTCCCACCTTGTAGATCCTTAGACCTAGTCATCTCATTTGTAGAATTGGATTGTGAAAGTGATGCCATACCTCTCTCCACATGTTGATATTTTCCTGTAGATATCAATTGCTGACCCGAATGACTTCCTTGCCCACAAAACGACTCCATATATTATGAAGGAACCTCATGAACTGACATATTCAAAGTAACCAATGGAGCCTTAATCTTTGGAGTTGTATTTTTCAACATAGCTGCCTGGGTATCCTTCACCATTTTAGCTAAATCTGGATTGGAGATATTGGGAGTTAATGTAGCCGCAGTAGGTACTTGCCTCACCAGTGTGATCATCAACAGTTATGATCTGAAGTCGAGCACCTATGCCATTTGAATTTATTTACTGCTTTTCGCAAGCTGTAGAGCTGATTTTTCTAGCTACTGATATTGCTCATCATCCACCTGTTGCAAATCCTTCCCGGTTTTGTTTGCTGCACCATCATGCTCATTAACCAACACATCAAATGATTTTGAGACCTCAATGTTTTTAGCTGCTAAAATCTGATTTTTACGACCTGTAGAAATAATTTTTCTTGGTGATTGATTGACCACAACCCAAGATTGATCAGTTGCAATTTTGTTCGATTGCCCAGTTTTTCAAGTACCGCCCTAACAAGGAAATTACACCTTCAAAACCATGCCCTCATCATGTACAGCAGTAGCATCTGCTGGTTTGTCGTGACCAGCGGTATTTTGTTTTGCAGCTGTCTTTTTGCCAGATATTGTAGTCCAGCCTTCCTCTATATTATCCTACTTGTTATTGCCCAAATCATAGGCATTCAATTTAGCAATAGGTACATTAACATTCCCAGTAGAATCAACATTTTTACAGGAATTTGCAGCCACTTGAAAACATTCATGTCCAACCTCTTTTGCCATCCTGTTGCATCCAAACTCTAGAATGTATCTTAGCCTCTATTTACTTAATATTGCATGATTGCCCAGCTTCAGCATGTACTTTGTTAAGTGTATTTGATCTATCATCAGCCACCTCCAAAGCATCAGTAGTGACAAGTGCCTGCTCACCAGATTTACCAGCTGCTTTTAATGCAACATCTGCCTTATAATTTTATCCCACAATAACCTTGTCTTGCTCTTTATGTCCAACTGTTGTAGTATAGGCCTTAGACACCTTCACCTCTCCATAAATCGCACATATAATAGCACCCTCAACTTGAGCATCATAATAGTTTTGTTTTGTAAAGCAGCACCCACAACTTGGTAAATCATCATTAAAGCAGGAGCAACAGGGATATCACTAGGGAGTTTACCTTTCTTATCAATTGTTTGTTGATCCCTACTCACTTGCCCAGTTTCTAGAGCATCACTCTTACCAATCCTGACTCCTTGCTCCACCACTTGTTCTTTATAACACCACTACCAAAGGCACCAGCAGCCAGTACAACACCAACAGTCCCATTCAAAGTAGGATTATAGTTAACCTTTTCCTGTATTGATCCTGCTTACCTATCAAGTGTACCATCACCTAGCATATCTGTAGGTTTTGAAAGAGAAAGCTTTTGTTGTTTCTTGGCATTCAAAAATTCTCTTGCATTACCCGATAACTTTTTTACAGCTTGATCACCTTCTTCGACTATTTCATCCCCAACTTGAGCAGATTGCATCTTTCCTTTTAGCAAACGACATTGAACTTCTTCATTTACTTGATGCTTACATTGGCAGCAATACGCATGCAAATTATCATAGACAATTGTTTGGAACTCCTCAATAATCTTTCCAGTTATGGCATCAATGTATTGAAGCCTCACCTTCCCTAGATGTTTGTCTAGCAAATCCAAGATCACCTTCACCCTCGCCATGCTCGAACACGAACTAACTTGTGTGGCCTTATCAATGGCAATTGTCCTACCAACTGCAGCTATGATGGACATTAACGGTTTCCTTGCAAATAAGTCAGGTGACAGATTTCAAAGTGAAATCCAAACTGCTACCTTAGATGTTTCCTCCTTAGGATTATATCCAACACTCTAGGAAAAAATTCTGTATTGGTTTTCCTTTCCTGCATGTTGAAAGTAATTAACAGCTCGTGATAATGAACAAAAAGAAATTTCAGATTGATCACAACGCATTAATATTTGTCGCTGAGCAAGTAAACCTAAAAAACAATGACCTTTAATACCTATAATTTTTGACAGTAAACTTCTTAACCCCTGCAAATCTGATGCACCAAAAGATAGCTTGATTACAATAGCTTGGTGTAATCCTTCCTCATTTTCAAATTTTTCTCGTTCATCCAAAGTAAACTGTAGTGTAGGAATTCCATGGACAAGAACCGTAGGTTTTAGTTGAACTGTTGTGATAGGTGCGACTGTTTGCTAGATATTTACGCGCGTTGCATATGTGAGGTTATTACTAGGGTTTGTATTAGCTTCCTTAGGGTTTTGGTTTGGTTCTCCCATAGCCAACGGCTGGGGAGAGATCGCATGAAGTCGAGAGAGGGTTTTCACGTGCGAAAGTTCTTTTTTGGTTTGGGTTTAGGGTTTTTTTATAGCAAACCCCGGTTATTTTAATTATTTTAAAATAGTAAATGTAATTTATTTTTGTAAACATTTAATACTGATTTATTTATTTAACACTATTAACTACCTATTTGTGTCATATTTGTATAAAAATAAGTATTATTAATTAGAAACTATTTTCAATACATTTATTGCAAATCATTAAGTAGAAATAATTTAATTTTGAAAGAGAGGTTCAAAAAGTGTCATCAACAGCTGTCCCTCTTTGGCTGGAGACGATGAAAGAGTTTTCGGGCAAAGAAATTGAACCAAGACCAATTTTGTCCTGACTTCAGGCATGTATTGCAGGAACGACATATGTATTTGAGGATGATTATGAGTTGTGGGAATTAGGGACGATTTCAGGAAAATTTTGAGAATTTGGAGACAAATTCGGGCTTTAAATCGCTTATATACCTCGGGCTTAGCGAGGACCAGGGCTCATGTAGTTCTGAAATTATGATTTGGAGAAGGCGATGCTTGCAGGAATTGCCCTAGTATCGTGTTATGATGATACTACAAGACGAGAAGATTCTTGCACCCGAAATGATTTCGGATTGCCACTTCGTTATGAAACCTGAAAGATTTGATGATTTAGAGTTCAACTAATCATATTTGAGTTTGAGTTTGAGTTTGGATCCTTGGCCCGCTTATGAGTTTGTTGTCCCTCATAGCATTGTAGCTTGGTTTGCTGCTAAGAAGAAGTTCTACATCATGATGTTTGATCCTGCAAAAGCAAAGTACACACATACCCATATATCGTAATGCCAATATGTTAAGATATGATGTAAATGATGCATGAATGAATGATTATTGGCTGTCGGCTAGCCGTTATTTGGGATCGGGGTGATGGGATATTTGAATCTGAGGTCTCTAAGATTTGGAGCATTATTTGGGATGCCGGGATGGGCGTTTAAATTTGACTTGATTGTTAACCGAGCTATGTACTATTCTGCATCTGTCGGAGCATTAAGTCTCCACACAATGGGAGAATCTCCATGTGATGGGAGTAGTTGACTTGAAATATAAAATATATCCTCACGATAAAAGTATCTCCATGCGATATGAGTAGTTGACTTGGAATGCAAAGTATCTCCGCACGACGGGAGTTTTTAAGTTTTAAAATGTAACATGCATGTAAGCTACATGAGTAAAATTTCAAAACATTCAAGATAAAACAAGGAAATAAGGAGCATGCCCAAGAGATACTCTTGACTGCAAAACTAAACTGTGTCGGTCAATTGGCAGAACATATGGAGCGATTGGATGGTTCATCCTTCGATTGGCAAAGTTGGCACTATAATTATCAACTAGCTACTTGGAATATCTAATATGGCGGAGTGAAGGTGTGATCTGTGTGAAGTGATCCAGTTGGCGAAGCAAACAATTTTCTATATACAATGCTTTGATTTGTACAAGGCGCTCCGATTGGTTGAGCTGGCGGTTTTCTATATACATGGATATGATTTGCGAGGCCAGCGGGCTCGTTATATACAAGGTTCTATACTTTATTAAGCAGACATTTTTCTATATACATGGCTTTGATTGGCGAGGCCGGCGGCTCATTATATACAAGGCGCTTTGATTGGTTGAGCAGATGGTTTACTATATGTAGTGTGCTCTAATTGCATCAAAGAATTGGCTCCAAAGTACCTGCAAAGAATTTAAAGTTATTCTTTAATCATATGAGAAAGTGGATCGAATAATGAAAGAGAGATAAGGGTTCATGAGATGGTAGTGGGTCCGTCATTGTTCCGAGTGTGCCCCAGCATTCATTGTTTCTTGTTGGTCCTATGTTCAAAGAAAAATGCTTAGCAGAGAGGGTGTTGGGTTGTGCTGACCGAAGGCCTGGCCTTGCCCCAGATTTGATGAGATTACGCTACGAAGTTTTGTAGGTGTAATGATAGTTTTCTAGAAAACACATTTGTTTTTTGAAAATTGTTCATTTTTATGGCAAATGCAGTCGTTCTGAATTATGACATGTTTGGAAGTTCCCACTGACGCAAACGTTATTTCTTGATGACTCTATCCCATTGATGTTGATTCTAGAGATGCCCCTGGTGCCGTAGCTTCTTGCTGTCACGATTGCGTCCTAATCTAAAAGAATGCAATACAAATGTTTTCTTAGAGTTGCCTACATATCCGAACGGAATCAGGTCTAAACATAGTTCAAGGGTAACAAAAGGATAAATGAATTATGATAGTAAGCCTACATATCCAAATGGAATCATGTCAAAATGTATTTCGGTTACAATAGATGAAAAGTGATAAGAAATTGAGATGAAGTGGCCGAGTCTAACTGAGGCTGCCTAAGTATCCAAATGGAATCATGTCAAAATGTATTTCGGTTACAATAGATGAAAAGTGATAAGAAATTGAGATGAAGTGGCCGAGTCTAACTGAGGCTGCCTAAGTATCCAAATGGAATCATGTCAAAATGTATTTCGGTTACAATAGATGAAAAGTGATAAGAAATTGAGATGAAGTGGCCGAGTCTAACTGAGGCTGCCTAAGTATCCAAATGGAATCATGTCAAAATGTATTTCGGTTACAATAGATGAAAAGTGATAAGAAATTGAGATGAAGTGGCCGAGTCTAACTGAGGCTGCCTAAGTATCCAAATGGAATCAGACAAGACATAGTTTAATTACAATATATGACTGAATCCAATGAGGACTTCCTATGTATTACCGCCAAAGTAAATCAAGTCGTGGCATAGTTCCGAGTATAATGATATTTGGATTTTCTATTACAAAAANATCAAGTCGTGGCATAGTTCCGAGTATAATGATATTGGATTTTCTATTACAAAAAGGGGGGGCGGGACAGACCCTACGTGGGTTTCCGAAGTATCTCACCGTGGGAAGTCAGGTCTGGCGTGGTTCAGTTATGATCAAACCCTAATTCTACTGTCTTCAAATGTAGTATCTCTTGATTGCATCTTAGTTGATGGGTTTCATGCTGACTCTGCCGTCCATTTCTGCTAGGATCAATGCTTCTCCCAACAAAACTTGATGGAAAACATAAGGACCTTGCCAAATTGGCGCGGACTTTCCCTTCGCTTCTTCTTGATGAGGGAATATCTTCTTCAAAATCAACTGCCCCAGTGTGAATTACTGAGGTTTCAACTTCTCGTTGGATGCATTAGCCATCCTTATTTGATACAACTGAATATGGCATACTACATCCATTCTCTTTTCATTAGTGAGCATAGGTTGCTCCTGTCTAACTCGTATCCATTATGCGTCTTCTAACATGGCTTCTTGAATGACCCTCAAAGACGGTATCTCGACCTTTGTGGCTATCACAGCTTCGGTACCATATACCAACTTGTATTATGATGTCATGGTGGATTTTCATGGTGGTTCAGTAATCCAATAAAGCGAAGGATAATTTCTCCTGCCATTGTTCATGATTTTCCACTATCTTTCATAAGATCCTTTTGATGTTTTTATTGGATGCTTCAACAACTCCATTCATTTGCAGCCTATAGGCTATGGAACTATGATGGACGATTATGAACTTCTCGCAAATCCCCTCATGAGATCGCTGTTGAGGTTGGCTGCATTATCGGTGATGATTGACTCTGGGATCCCACTTGGCATACTATATTGTTACAGATGAAATCTGCTACCACTTTCTTTGTAACGGCCTTGTATGTATAAGCTTCGGCCTGTTTGGTGTAGTCATCGATGTCTACCAGGATGCAATAGTATCCATTTGATGAGGCATGCTCTATTGGGCCGATCACGTGCATGCCCGAGTGTTGAACTGCCAAGGAGAACCTATTACATTCACCTAGTTAGGTGGAACCTGGATGCAATCCCCGTGAATCTAGCACTGGGGACACTTCTACATGTAACAGATACTATCGCTTTCCATGGTCATCCAAAATTATGCAGCTCTTAAAATCTTTCTGGCCAAAGTGAAACCATTCATGTGAGGTCCGCATGTTTCTGCGTGTATTTCTTCCAGTAATCTGGTTGCGTCAACGACATCTACACACCTTAACAGGCCCATGTTTTGTAACCTCCTGTACAAGAATTCCTCATTAAGCAAAAAGTGATTTGTTAGTGTTCTTAATGCTCGTTTTTGACCATGGGTGGCATTATCTAGGTATTCTCTTGGTTCAAGGAACCTTTTGATGTAGTAGTACCATGGATTATCGTCTGCCTCTTCATCAACATGGAAAGAGTATGTATGCTGATCCCGAACATCTATCTCAATAGGGTCGATGTAATTCTTATTTGGATGTTGGATCATAGATGACAAGGTTGCAAGAGCGTTGGCAAACTCATTCTTGATTCTGAGAACATGTCTGAATTCAATCTTGATGAATTTATTACACAATCCTTTCATGCATTGCAGGTACAAAATGCTCTTGACATTCTTGGTAGTCCATTCTCGTTGAACTTGATGTATTAGTAGATCAGAATCTCCTAAGACCAAAAGTTCCTTGATGTTCATGTCGTCTGCCATCCTAATCCTGAGGATGCATACTTCATACATAGCTATATTATTGGTGCAAGGAAACCTTATCTTCGCTGAAGTTGGGTAATGCTGTCCTAACTCAAAAATTAAGACTGCCCCAATCCATACACCTTTGAAGTTTGCTGCTTCGTCGAAAAACATTCTCTACCATGTGTACTACTCCACAATGTCCTTCCCTGTGAACAACACTTCTTCATCCGGAAAGTACACAGTGAGCGGCTCGTAGTCCTATTCCACCGGGTTCTCTACGAGATGGTCGGCTAATGCTTGTCCCTTGATATCTTTCTGTGTTGCGCACACAATATTGAACTCGCTGAGAATAATCTTACATTTTGCCAACTTTCCAGTAGGCATCGGCTTCTGGGAGATATACTTGAGCGAATCAGGATATCAGATGTGTTGTGTATGCCGACATGTAGTGCCTTAACTTCTGAGAGATCCATGTCAAAACGCAACAAGTTCTCTCTAACAAAGTGTATTTTGCCTTGTACGGTGTAAACTTCTTGCTCAGGTAATAGATAACTTGCTCTTTCCTACCAGTCTAATTGTTTTGTCCCAACATGCACCCAAATGCATTATCCAGAACACATATGTACAATAGCAACAGTTTCTCGTGTTCGGGGGGGAGGGGGAACTAACACAGGTGGATTTTACCAATATTCTTTGATCCTATCGAAAGCTTTCTGGCATTCTTCTGTCCATTTTGTGCTTTAGTTCCACTAGAAGATTGCAAGCTTTCCCGAACACTAACCAGTATGGAGACATTTCGATAGGTATTTTGTAAGCCGACCGTTAAGCCCATAATGCATCATCAAGCTTCTTGGACTAATCTGTCCGATTAGCATTCATTGTTTCAGACAAGATACTCTTTATCTCCGGGTTAGAGACTTCCACTTGACCACTATCTTGTGGATGATAGGGAGTCGTGACTTTGTGAGTAACACCAGACTTGCTAAGAAAAGTGTCAAAAGTATTGTTGCAAAAGTGTGACCCCCCAACGCTTATGATTGCACGTGGAATACCAAATATTGTAAAATAGACTTCGTCAAGAAAGCCACTATACTTCTCGCCTCATTGTTGGGTAATGAAACGGCCTCAACCCATTTGGACACATAATCCACCGCGACCAAGATATAAGTGTTTCCACAAGAACTCACAAAAT
>AWOL01S0001678.1:12269-22599 GCA_000715115.1 Nicotiana otophora
TTTCCCACAAGGTCAATGGCCCAAACATCAAAAATATCAATCTCCAAGATGGTTGTGAGAGGCATCTCATTGTTCTTTGAAATTCCACCGGCCTGTTGGCATTCATCACATCGTTTCACTAAGTCACTTGCATCCTCGTAAAGAGTAGGCCAATAGAAACCACAACTAAGAATTTTGGTCGCAGTTCTTGCTCTTCCATGATGACCACCATATGGCGAAGAATGACAAGCACCAAGAATATAGCCTACCTCTTCTTCGCTACACACTTCTAATCACCCCATCGTTACAAATCCGGAAAAGGTATGGTTCATCCCAATAATAATCTGACAATCACTTTTGAGCTTCTTCCTTTGGTTTGAAGAGAACTCATCCGGAATGATTCCACTCACAAGAGGATTTTCCAAGTCCGCAAACCACTACACCGCTTTAATTGAAATTGCTAATAGTTGCTCATCGGGGAAGGAATCATTGATTTCCAGGCCATAATGTGGCCTCCCCTCCTGCTCCAAACGAGACTACTGGTCTGCCACTTAGTTTTTACTAACTTTCCTATCCTCAATATCAAAATCAAATTCTTGCAATAAGAGTACCCATCTCATCAACCGAGCTTTAGAATCCTTTTTTCTCATACGATAGCGAAGCACCGCATGATTTGTGTGAATAATAACGTTGGCACACATCAAGTACGATCGAAATTTCTCAATGGCAAATAAAATATCAAGGAGCTCTTTCTCCGTAACGGTGTAACTGACTTGGGCACTATTCATCATCTTACTAGTATAGGAAACCGGATAAAAAACATTGTTAATACGTGGCCTCAAAACAGCCCCAACCACTACGTCACTTACATCACATATTAGTTCAAAAGGAAAACTCCAATTTGGAGCGGTAAGGATAGGAGTAGTTGTCAACTTGAGTTTCAATAGTTCAAAAGCCATCATACAATCATCATTGAAATGGAACTTCGCATCCTTCTCAAGGATCTTGCATAATAGGTACACCACATTAGAGAAAGTTTTGACAAAGCGCTGGTAGAAATCCGCATGGCCTAGGAAACTCCGCACCCTTCACCAAAGTTTGGGGTGAAAGCTTAGAAATCACCTCAATCTTCGCCTTGTCAACTTGAATTCCATTACTTGAGATTTTATGGCCAAGGACAATGCCTTCCTCAACCATGAAATGCGTTTCTCCCAATTGAGCACCAAATTGGTCTCTTCACATCTAGCCAACACTTTGTCCAAATTTGAAAGATAAGCATCAAAAGAATCCCCAACCACCAAGAATACATCCATGAAAACATCAAGGTAGTCCTCCACCATGTCCATGAAAATAGACATCATACACTATTAAAAAGTCGCCGGTGCATTGCACAAACTAGAAGGCATCCACTTGAAAGCAAAAGTAACATAGGGACATGTAAAGGTTGTTTTCTCTTGATCTTCCGGAGCAATGAGAATTTGGTTGTAGCATGGGTACTCATCAAGAAAACAATAGAATGCTTGGTTGGCCAATCTATCTAGCATTTGGTCTAAGAAAGGAAGTGGAAAGTGATCCTTCATTATAACTTTGTTGAGCTTTTGATAATGCATACAAACCCTCCAACCAGCCACCGTTCTTGCAGGAATCAACTCATCCTTATCATTGTAACAACATTCTTTCCCCCTTTCTCTGAGACACATTAAACCGTAGAGGTCCATGAACTATCGAAGATGGGGTAGACAACCCCGGCATCCAACCACTTGATAATCTCCTTCTTGACAACTTCTTGCATAGCCTCATTGAGGCTTCTTTCATGTTCAATGGATGGTTTAGAACCATCCTCCAACTTGATCTTATGCAAGCAAAAAGTGGGCTTATACCCCGAATATCCGCCAAATTCCATCCAATAGATTTCTTCCTCTTTTACAACATCGCCAATGTGGAATAAACCTGCACGTTAGTCAAACAATAGGAAATAGTAACCGATAAAGTAGAACAAGGGCTATGAAATTCATACCGAAGGTGTGGAAGTAATGGATTCAACTCCAAAGTAGGTGTCTCTTCAATACAAGGCTTTGTAGGAGAAGTCTTCCTTTTCTTAAGATCCAAAGATATTTTTCGAGGTGCATAGTTGTACAACCCCATTCCTTGTAAAGACTTCACACATTCCATGAAACCATCCTTCTCGTCATCATCAAAATTGAGCAAAACGGCTTCCAACATATCACTAATATTGATTATAGCACTTGCATCATCAACAATAATATCGCTCACAAAATCCACAAAAACATACCTCATTGTTATTTGGTTGTGGCATAGACTTACACACAACGAATGCCACTTGTTCATCACCAACCCGAAAAGTGAGTTCTCCACCTACCACATCACAAAGAGCTTTACCCGTATCAAGGAAAGGTCTCCCAAGAATGATAGACACTTCATAATCAACTTCACAATCTAGAATAACAAAGTTTGCCGGAAGAATGAACTTATCAACCCAGACCAAAACATCTTCAATCATACCCAACGACCTCTTCGTGGTATGATCGGCCATTTGCAGCCGATAGATGTGGGTGTTGGTTTCCTAATTCCCAAAGTTTTGAAAACGGAACAGGGCATCAAATTGATACTCGCCCCAAAATCACAAAGAGCATTGGAAAACTTGGCACTCCCAATTGTTCAAGGAATCGTGAGAGTATCGGGATCCTCCAACTTAGGAGCCATGGAATGAACAATTGCACTCCCTTTATGAGTGACCATGATAGTTTGAAAATTCATTGACCGCTTCTTAGTCACAAGATCTTTCATAAACTTTGCACAACCGGGCATTTGTTCCAAAGCTTCACAAATGGCACATTAATTGAAAGACTCTTCATAATTTGAATGAACTTCTTGAATTGATTCTCACCATTGTTCTTGGAGAGTATTTGAGGGTAGGGAGTTGAAGTATTATAAGTTGGTATTTTACCAACTTATCTCGTCTTTAAGCTTAGATTTTTCCTATGTTTGATTGATAAAATCGTGTGTTTAATTTCGTTTACTTCTATTTTACAAGTTCTATGCGATTTAGAAGTGATCATGAAGAAACCAAGTAAAAATGAGTCAAAAATAAGTTGAAAAGAAGAAATATAGAGAATGGCCTCAGATGTAGCAATTACAACATCAACTTGGCAAATGCGAAGTGTCAGTGTCAATAGACTACTAGGTATCAAGTAGGTGTGTCACCTACTTGCTTAAATGAGAGGATTATATATGTCCAAACATGGGCCACTTCGGGTCGTCCAAAGAGGCATTTTAAAGCCCTATTTCCTTCATATAATACACTGATCATAGGGCACAATAACCAGACTTAAACCCCTGTCAACATCCTTCCAGTAATTGCACAGAAACCCTAATTGATTTTCTCTCCTTTTCAAGTTCTAGTTGGAGGAAAAACCTAGAGTTTGAGAACCAAGATAGGAGCTGAGTTATTTAAAAAATAAGGTAAGTTTACTTCTCTATTTAATCCATCTTTTCTGCTTTAAATTTATAGGAAGTCGTTCTATATTTATAAGAATTCACGGGACGGTGATCGGAAGCCGTGAGTTCGAGTTATTCAACTTGTAGTGGACTATTTAGTGTTGCTGTTGAATTGCGCATTTTGCTACTGTTTTAGGGAGTTTTGGAGAAGAAAGGGTGTGGAGAAACAACACATAAATGTAGGGTGGTGGGCTGGTTGTTCGTCATAACATTTTCGGGCTATTTGACACTACTACGGTGGTCATTTTATGTATGAAGAGATTGGGGTGTGTTCGGCTATTTTGTAGTATTTTGTGGTGTATATAAGGTTGGAAAATATTGTATATCTGTTGTTATTGTTGTTTTCTTGTGCTGTTGGTGTTATCTTGAACTTGGAGGAATTGAAGATCATAGGGGAGATGCTGCCCGTTTTAATATAAAATAAGCCTATCGTGCATTATGCGATAGTAGTACCTTTTCTAACTTAATGATAGTATTATTATCGTTGTTGTAGATTTAGGTGTGAAGAGACGATTTCAACGTGGTTATTGGAAAGATTGTGATAATTTATTTTAAGGCTAAACCTTTTCTTCATTTATGTATGATCTCATAAGTACAAGTGTTTGATAACGAGACATAAAGAGAATTTTGTATTCCTGAATTTATTCACATTATCCTTGTCTCAGAAGTTATAGTATTATCTTCATTCAGTCAAGAGGGTATAGGGTCTATATATATACAGTATTACAATATTTTGACCAACACCAAGCTATAATCAGTGGGCAGGTCCCTATTGGGAAATCTCAGATCGGATGGTACGTTATATACCGAGCCTACTGTGGCCGAGCGCCTATGAGCGTGCCTAGAATGGCCGATAAACCGAGACTAGTATGGTTGAGCACCTATGAGCGAGCCTACTACGGCCGAGCAGTTACATGGACTGAGCCATATAAGGCCGGACAACTATTTTACTTACAATATTGAGAGAGTTGAGTCAGTATCAGTAGGTAAGTATATCTCCAGATCATCTTTGACTCCTAGTTACGTTCAGTTATTATATTATCAGTTTAGTTTCATCTTTTAGTTATTCTATTTTCTTACATACTTAGTACATTATTTTTTATTGACGTCCCATTCTCGGGGATACTGCATTTCATGCATGCAGGTTCGGATAGACAGAATGGTAAACCTCCTCCGTAGGTGTTGTCCGTGATCAGCTTGATCGGTAAGCTCCATATCCTTCGGAGTTGTTGTGTCTATGGTTTTGAGTACATATTGTGTATATATTATGGGCCTTTTTCTGACCATAGTACATCTATCTGTAGAGGCTTGTAGACATATCCTGTCAGTTAGTGCATTATGTTAGGCTTGTATGCCTTGTATGTATATTTTTGTTGGTTTATCATCTGTAGTAGTTACGACGGCCTTATCAGCCCAGCTTTATATTGATGTTCAGTTAGAGCTAGTTTTCGTTCAATTTTATATTTTGTTTCGCAAATTGTCTTGCAACGTGGCCTTATAGCGAAAGTATGACATTGTATGTTTAGAGTCACTCAGTCGCAAGTTGGTACGCTAGGTTAAGTGAGGCACCGGGTGCTGGTCGCTTCCCCCAGGTTCGGGGTGTGCCAAACTTGGTATCAGAGCAGTTCTATCCTAGGGAGTATACAAGCTATGTCTAGTAGGGTCTTGTTTACAGATGTTTTATGCAACATATTATATAAGCAGGGAACTACAACGCACTTAGTAGCTGGTTATCCTTATTTAAAATCTAAATTGTGCTGTAGAACTGAGTTATAGGAAATTTGAGTTAAACTTACGTATTGGTGCTTGCATACAGAGATGACGGTAACCAGTAAGACTATGACTAGTCAGAGGAGAGATACAACAGCGGGTGAGGGGACTAGCAGGGTACCCCTTGTAGATGGGGCCCAGTCGGAGGCCTAGGGCGAGACCCCTACTCAGCCATTACCAGCTCCTCCACCACCTGAGGAGATTCCTATGGATACCGCACATCCAGTTCCCTATCCACTTCCATCAGATCAGGACTTGAGGAGTGAGATGCATTAGTTAACACAGTTGGTAGCCACCCAACAACATGTTAGGGCATCAGCTAGTGTAGGGTCTGGGAGTTCAAGGGTATGATAGTTTATGGCTTTGAGTCCCCCAGGATTCATGGGGACAGTGTAGAGGGAGGACCCATAGGATTTCATAGATCAGCTTCAAAGGATATTTCGGGTAATGCATGCCACAAAACAAAAGGCAGTTGAGCTAGTAGCTTTTCGACTCTAAGATATATCCATCCTTTGGTACGAGGGATTGGAGGGGTCCAGAGAAAGTGATACACTTCTAGCTATTTGGGAGAATTTTTCAGATGCCTTCCTTGACCAGTACTTACCGTGGGAGATTCGACAAGCTTGAGTCGTTCATTTTCAAGCCCCGACGGGAGATCCGACAAGTTTCGTTTTGACTCATTGGCTAGATATGCTCCATCCATAGTTGCTACTATATGGGACAGATCTACAGGTTTATAGCAGGGTTGGCCCTAGAGTTGACTGAGGCATGTGCCACTACTGCATTGCATGATAGTATGGATATTTCTCGGATTCAGGCATTCACCCAGAATATAGAAAGGGGCAGGCGTCGACAGCAGGGTACATAGAGGAGTGAGCAAGGGCAATGAAAGAGAATGAGATTTTCCAGGTCTCAGGAGTAGTCTCAGGGTTGTTATAGGCCCCAGTACTTCGGATGGCCACCTAGGCCTCCACCACCTCAGCTACAGGGTTACAGGTATGATCGCTATGCTCAGTCAGGACTAGGTGAGAGCTCACAGGCGTCGGGTTTGCAGTGAGAATGAGGATTAAGGCAGACATGGTTATTTCCACTGTGGTGTGACATTTATGGTATAGGACACTTGGGCCAATGCCGAGCAGGTTCCAACGCTTGTAATACATGTGGGCGTCCGAGGCATATGATGCGAGATTGCTCAAATAGATATTCTGGGGGTACGACATATGCAGCGAGTTCAACAACATGATCATCTATGTCCGTGCATCCTTCAGGGCGTGAGTCTCCGTCTTCTTCTGGTAGAGGTCGAGGCAGAGGTAGAGGTTCCAGTTCTGGTGGTAACCAGAATCGTATCTATGCTTTAGTGGGTCGACGGGACCAGGAGTCTTCACTAGACATTGTGACAGGTATATTGACCATTTGCTCTCATGATGCTTATTTCTTGATAGACCTAGGATCTACTTTATCATATATTACCCCATTCGTCGTGAGGAGGTTCGGTATAGTGCCTGAAATACTTACTGATCCTTTTGCGGTATCTACACAGGTCTGAGAACCGATCATTGCTAGACAGGTTTACCGAGGTTGTACGGTGATAGTTTGTAGTCGTCAGACCTCAGCCGACCTAGTTGAGCTAGAGATGATGGATTTTGATGCTATCATGGGCATGTATTGGTTGGCAGCTTGCTATGACACAGTTGATTGCCGAGCAAAGGCAGCCATATTTAATTTTTCGGCTGAGCCAGTCCTTGAATGCATAGGTAATACAGCGACACCCAGAGGTAGGTTTATTTTCTATCTAAAGGCAAGGAAGATAATCGCAAATGGGTGCATTTAGCATATTATGCGAGTTAGACATGCAGATGTTGGGATACTTACACTTTAGTCTATTTCGGTGGTCAGAGAGTACGTATATGCATTCCGGATGAGCTTCTATTTATTCCTTCAGAGCGGGAAATTGCTTTTAGCATCGATTTGCTTCCATAAACTCTACCAATATTCATCCCTCTGTATAGAATGGCACCTGCCGAATTGAAGTAGTTGTAGGCGTAGTTAAAAGATTTGCTGGAGAAAGGTTTCCTCAGGCCCAGTACCTCACCTTAGGGTGCACCGGTACTCTTTGTGCAGAAAAAAGACGGCTTGCTGAGCATGTGTATCGATTATAGGCAGCTGATCAAGGTAACTAACAAGAATATATATCCAATTCCAAGGCTCGATGACTTGTTTGATCAGTTGCAGGGGGGATAGATACTTTTCAAAGATAGATTTGAGGTTGGGGTACCACCAGATCATAGTTCGGTAGAAAGATATTCTGAAGATGGCCTTCAGGACCCGATATGGCCACTTTGAGTTCCTTCTCATTTCCTTCGGGTTGACAAATGCACCCACCGTATTTATGGACATGATGAATAGCCTATTCTGGCCATTTTTAGATTTGTTAGTGATAATATTTATTGATGATATTCTAGTTTATTCACCTTTAGAGGAGGAGCATGCGGACCACCTGTGAGCGGTACTTTAAACCCTTTGTGATCGTAAGTTGTATGCTAAGTTTTCTAAATGTGAGTTCTGGTCGAAGTTTGTAGCATTCTCAGGGCATATTGTATCCGTTGAAGGTATAAATATAGACACTCTAAAGATTGAGGCCGTGAAATCCTGGCCTAGACCTACCACTCCGATAGAGGTTCGTAGCTTTCTAGGCTTAGCAAGTTACTACCGAAGGTTTGTAGAGTGTTTTTCTTCCCTCTCGGCACCATTGATGAAACTAACTTAGAAAGAAGCTGTGTTTCAGTGGACAGAGGCTTGCGAGCGGAGTTTCCAAGAGCTTAAGAACAAGTTGACCTCATCGCCAGTTCTAACACATCCAGAGGATCCATGGGTTATGTCGTGTATTATGATGCCTCAAGTATAGGGTTAGGATGTGTCCTGATGCAACATGGGAAGGTAATTGCGTACGCTTCAAGGCAATTGAGGAGGAATAAGAGGAATTATCTGACCCACGACCTCGAGTTAGCTGCGGTTGTCCATGCACTTAAGATATGGCAGCATTATTTATATGGTGTTCATGTGTATACATTTACAGATCATAAAAGCCTACAATATATTTTCAAGCAAAACAATGAATTTGCAACAAAGGCAATGGATAGAGTTACTGAAAGATTATGATGTTAACATTCTTTACCATCCAGGGAAAGCTAATTTTGTAGCAGATGCCGTAAGTTGCTGATCTATGGGTAGCTTAGCATATGTTAAGGTTGAGAAAAGAGAACTAGCTAGAGAGCTTCATCAATTGGCTTGTTTGGGAGTTTGGTTAGTGTATTTGGACGATGGTGGACTTGTACTCCAAAGTATTGCAAAATCATCTCTCATGTCCGAAGTCAAAGAAAGGCAGTACGAGGACCCAGAGTTGGTCTAGTTGAGAGAGCAAAATCCGCAGCAAAAGAAGCTGTTGTTAGAGCTCAACGGATATGGAATTCTCATTTGGGGGGTCGTCTGTGTGTTCCAGATGTAGCAGGTCTATGAGACAGGATTATGTCAGAGGCACATTATTCGTGGCACTCCATTCACCCTGGGTCGACGAAGATGTATCATGACATTAAGAACGTGTACTGGTGGAACGATATGAAGAATAACATTGCTGAGTTTGTCTCCTAGTGTCCTAGTTTTCAACAGGTGAAGGTAGAGCACCATAAGCCCCGAGGTCTAACATAGACTATAGAGATCCCGACGTGGAAATGGAGGCGATAAACATGGACTTCATCACGGGTTGGCCACGTTGTCATCGTAAGTTTGATTTTATATGGGTGATAGTTGATAGGCTCACGAAATCAGCCCATTTCCTACTAGTCAGAGCTACGTATACAACCGAAGATTATGAAAAGTTATATATTAAGGAGATAGTATGGATACACGGAATGCCATTATCTATTATATCTGACAGTGGGGCCCAGCTTATAGTATATTTCTGGAGATCATTTTAGAGAGGTCTAGGGACTCAGGTGAATCTCAGCACAACTTTTCATCCATAGACTGATGGACAAGCCAAGAGCATAATTCAAACGCTCGAGGATATGTTACGAGATTGTGTATTAGATTTTAAAAGAAGTTGGGATAAACATCTACCCCTTATCGAGTTTGCATTTAATAACAGTTATCACACCAGTATCCAGATGGTTCCGTACAAGTCTTTGTATGGTTGTAAGTGCAGATCTCCTATAGGGTGGTTTGGTGTTGCAGAATCTGGGTTACATGGGCCAGACTTTGTTTAGTAGGCCATAGAAAAAGTAAAGCTTATCCAGGAGTGACTGTTGAAAACTCAAAGTTGTCTGAAGTCAAATTATGACGTGCGGTGGCAAGACTTAGAGTTCGGGGTTTGATGACTGGGTATTCATAAAGGTGTCGCCTATGTAGGGCGTGATGAGGTTTGGCAAGAAAGGCAACCATAGCCCATGGTATATTGGGCCTCATAGGATTATTCAAAGAGTGGGCCGAGTAGCATATGAGCTAGACCTGCCATCGGAATTAGATTATTTTTGTCCGGTTTTTCACGTATCTATGCTGCGGAAGTGAATTGGTGATCCTACTCGTGTGGTGCCCACTGATGATGTACAGATCATGAAGAACTTATCGTACGAGGATGTTCCAGTTGCCATCTTAGACCGACAAATCCGCAAGCTACAAAATAAGGAGGTAGCCTCTATGAAAGTTTTATGGAGAAGCAAAAACGTGGAAGAGATGACATGGGAAGCAGAGGAAGAAATGAAGTCTAAATATCCCCACTTATTTCAAACTGAAAATATGGCTCGAGATGGGATTCTTCAACACATCTCTATTCAGGCTCATAGGTCATCAGGTAAGCTCTTATTTTTTATTTTAAGTATTTATGATTGACGGTTGTGTGAGGCCAACTATTTCTATTTATAGACATTAGCCATGTGTGGCATGTATAGTATGTTTTTGTAAGGACCCGTAAAAATTTTAACCAAAATACTCGGGGTTTCGTGGTGCCAAGATAGATTCCTGCGTTACTATAGTAGATGATATGATGGGATGCCCTCAGAGGCTTGAT
>AWOL01S0001679.1:0-37343 GCA_000715115.1 Nicotiana otophora
TTTAGTCACTTTATTACTTAACGACCGCGTATACTTGCGTGAGTGTGTTTGGTCGCAACATGATACCCCGAACTCAAATCAATTTTGGAGAACACCCTCGCTCCCTGAAGCTGGTAAAACAAGTCATCAATACGCGGCAAAGGATATTTATTCTTAATTGTAACTTTGTTCAACTGCCTGTAATCGATGCACATCCGTATAGTACCATATTTCTTTTTCACAAACAAAATAGGTGCACCCCAAGGTGATACACTAGGCCTAATAAACCCCTTTTCAAGGAGTTCCTGAAGTTGCTCTTTCAATTCTTTCAATTCAGTCGGTGCCATACGATATGGAGGAATAGAAATGGGCTGAGTGCCCTACACCAAGTCAATACCAAAATCAATATTCAGTGAATACATCCAGAAAGTCTCTCACTACCGGTACTGAATCAATAATAGGAGTATCTGCATCAACATCTCTCATAAAAGCCAAATACGACAAACACCCCTTCCACACCATACGTTGGGCCTTCAAATAAGAAATTACCCTACTGGGAACATAATCTAGAGACCCTCTCCATTCGACCTTTGACAACCCCGGCATTGCCAATGTCACGGTTTTTGCGTGACAATCCAGAATAGCATGACATGGAGACAACCAATCCATACCCAGAACTACATCGAAATCAACCATATTGAGCAATAAAAGATCCACTCTAGTCTTCATTCCTCCAATAGTTACCACACACGACCAATACACACGGTCCATAGTAATAGTATCACCCACCGACGTAGATACACAAACAGGTGAAACTAAGGACTCACTGGGCATATTCAGATAATGAGTAAAGTACGATGACACATACGAATAAGTAGAACTAGGGTCAAATAATATAGAAGTTTCCATATGGGACATTGAGATAATACCTGTAATCACTGCATCTGAGGCAACGACATCTGGCCTGGCAGGAAAAGCATAGAATCGTGCCTGACCACCACCTGATCGGCCTCCCCCTCTTGGGCGACCCCTAGCTGACTGACCCCCACCCCGTGCTGGCTGGGCGGGTGGTGAAGCAACTGGTGTTGAAGTCATAGTATGACTCCTCTGCTGCACTGGACCTCCCGAGCGATGAGGACACTGTCTCCACATATGCCCAAATTCTCAGCACTCAAAGCAGCTCCCCGGTATTGGTGGTGGTGCGTACTGAATCGGGGCCCGAGAACCAGAATAACTTCTAGAAGCACCCGGTGCAAATGAACCCAAATTACTAGTTTTTCCACCAAATCCGAAATTACACTCAAACATTGCCTGTGGGGTCCATGTCTTGGAATCTGACAAAAGTTACAAAATATGAACGCTCATTCAACTACGAGTCCAACCATATAAATTTTACTCAAATCCGACATCAACTCGACCCTCAAATCTTCAAATTAAACCAAGAGGGTTTTCAAAATTTCCAACTTAATTCAACAATTAAATGTTAAATTTCCAACTTAATTCAGCCATGGATTCAGGTAATTTGACCAATAATGAGTTAAGAACATTTACCCCGTTAATTGCCTTGAAAATCTCTCGAAAATCGCCTCTTCCCGAGCTCCAATTAGTCAAAAATGAAAAATGGGTTCAGAACATAAACTCACTGCCCAGGCTTTTTTTCTTCGCGAACACGGGCCTTGCCTCGCATTCGCGAAAATGAAGGGGCACGAGACAAACTCTGGCCTGGAAGGGCATTGAGAGATGACTGGCCCTGATGAGAACAATATGGACCCTGGCTGGATGATGCATCACGATGAACTGGATGACCCATCTGAGTGTGTCTGTAAGGACGACCCCAACCGCGGTAAAACTGACCCCCTGAGGGAACACCGCTGAAATCACCTTGTCCACGAGGCCTTTTGGCCTCCCTATCTCCACGTTCCTGACTACGGACCATCTCTATCTGCCGAGCAATGTCAACTACCTCATCAAAAGTAGCACCAGATACTCTCTCTCAAGTCATAAGTAACAGCAGTTGATATGTGAGGCCATCAATGAACCTCCTAATCCTATCCCTATCAGTGGGAACTAACCAAACTGCGTGACGAGCCAACTTAGAAAATCTCATCTAGTACTGCATCACAGACATGCCATCCTTACGTAACTGTTCAAACTATCTGCGCAGCTCCTCTCTGCGAGACTGCGGCACGAATTTCTCCAAAACGAAAATAGAGAATTCCTGCCATGTAAGTGGTACTGCACCGATTGGCCTACACCTCTCATAAGCCTCCCACCATCTGAAGGCAGCCCCAAAAAACTGAAAAGTAGTGAATGAGACCCCACTAGTCTCCAGAATGCCTTCTGTCCGAAGCATCCACTGGCATTATCCAGAAAACCCTGAGCATCCTCTAACTCAGCACCACTAAATGATGGAGGTCGAAGACTCCCAAACCTCTCAAGTCTCCTCTGCTCATCATCTGCCATAACGGGGACTACCAGGGCCTGAGCAGCTGCAGCCGACTGGGCTGGTAGAGCTCCCGATATCAGAAGTCCCTGCACTACCTGCTCTGGAGCACGGGAAATAGGGGTATGAGTACCTCCCCTGGCCTGAGAAGTGGCTGGTACGGCCTGAGACGAAACCACCTGACCAAGGCCACTACAAACTGTCAATATCTGAGTCAAGGCCTCCTATAGACCTGGAATCTCAATGGGCACAGCTGGTGCCTGAGCGGGTCTTGCCGGCTCAACTACATCCGGAATCTGCTCCTGAGCTGGAGCAACTGGTGGTGCTACAAGTGCTGGTCCAACTGTTGTACGAGCGACACCTCGACGTATACCTTGGCCCCGGCCTCTACCACGGCCCCGGCCTCTCGCGACCCCAACTGGTGGCACTAGTGGCTGACTGTTCGATCCAGTAGTACGTGTTCTCACCATCTGTGAGAGAATAGAATAATAAAATTTTAGTTTTTTCGGAATCAACAAGTTCGCACGATAGAATACAAGAAAGTGAAATGTTCCTAAGGGTTCAGCAGCCTATCGAGGATAAGCACAGACGTCTCCGTACCGATCCGCAAGATTTTACTAAACCTGCTCATGACTCGTGAGACCTATGTAACCTAGGCTCTGATACCAACTTGTCACGACCCAAAATTTCAACTTGTCGTGATGGCGCCTATCTCGATACTAGGAAAGCCGACAACCTCGATAAACCATAATTTCTTTTAAGTTTGAAAATATAATATTTAAATATAATCCAAAAACAAATCTTGAAATTACCGATACAAACACTCCCAAAACCTGGTGTCACTGAGTACATGAGCATGTATACATTACAAGTTTGTAAAACGTGGTCTATAATAATCTGAGACCAAATATAATAAACAAAAGGATAGGGAGGAAAGACAAGGTCTGCGAAACATGACAGCTACCTCAAAATCTCTGAAAAATCGACTGTGTGAAAGAATCAACACCCACTGTATCCAGGATTACCTGGATCTGCACACGAAGTGCAGGGTGTAGTATGAGTACAACCAACTCAGTAAGTAATAATAATAAATAAAGAACTGAAAGTAGTAACGATCTTCTCAGCTAAGTCCAATTACAGTACTTTCCAACATAAAATAGTAGGCATGCTTTCAAGTTCAACATTTAATACTTCACAGAAATTTCATATGAAATTTGACTGACACAGAAAATAATGTTTTCCCGAATTTCCAAAATAGTGATATATGACAGCTGAAATGCATCAAATAATGCAATAAATGCATCCTCTCAGAGTAAAAATCACTCAGTCCTCCCATTTACTCCAACCTCACAGTCACTCTTCCCCCACAGTCACTCATTCCTTACAGTCACTCAGCACTCGGCACTCGCACTCAGTAGGTACCTGCGCTCACTGGGGGTGTGTACAGACTCCGGAGGGGCTCCTTCAGCCCAAGCGCTATATCAAGCCAATCATGGCATATAATAGTGAAACATGCTGCGGCGTGCTACCCGATCCCATAAATATCCTCACAATTAGGCCCTCGGCCTCACTCAACCATCAACCTCTCTAGTCTCTCGGGCTCAAGATATCATGAAAATCAGCCCATAAATGATAATATGATGCATCAATATATAGCAACAGAGACTGAGATATGATATGAAATGAATGAACAAGACTGAGTGTGAAATTATAATTTGAACATATAATTCAACCATAGAAATGACCCAGTAGGTACCAACAATAACAACATATGCCTAAGCATGATTTTTAATATAAGTCTCAGTTCAATTTTCTCTAACACGTAGCGAATGTACGGATATCAACAGATTATTACCCTATACAGTCCCATGGAATTTGACCAAGTCATAATTCCTACGGTGCACGTCCACACGCCCGTCACCTAGCATGAAATGGCCGCGAAATCTAGGATTTCATACCCTCAGGACCAAATTTAGAACTGGTACTTACCTCAAACCGTGTAATTTTTTATTCCG
The DNA here is from genome assembly GCA_000715115.1 of Nicotiana otophora. Lineage (NCBI taxonomy): Eukaryota > Viridiplantae > Streptophyta > Magnoliopsida > Solanales > Solanaceae > Nicotiana > Nicotiana otophora. The sequence continues at coordinate 4,438 of AWOL01S0001679.1, forward strand.
CTATGTCCTTGCCACGAGAATTGGTCTCCGAAAGCCTCATATCTAGCCACAATTAATTCGATTCAGTCAATACCAATTATTGTAATTAATTCCATAAGGTCTATGAACCCGACCAAAGTTACAAAATATGAACGCCCATCAAACCACGAGTCCAACCATATAAATTTCGCAAAATTCCGACATCAACTCGGCCCTCAAATCTTCAATTAAAGTCTATGAAGATTTTTACCATTTTCAACTCAATCCTTACCCATTTGAACTCAACAATCTTTCCACAAATCTTATTGGTATGTATATGTATAAATAATACTCTAACACCCAAGAATCATACTCTTAATCACCCATCTTTTACTCTAAACTTGAAACTGAAGAACTGGGGAAAGAAATTCTTACCTCTTTGAAGCCCTAGCAAGATCCTTGTGAAATCTTCAAACCTTGAACAAGAATTGACGGATAAATTACTAAGTCTTCACTTTTTCTCTCTAAAATGATCTCACCTCTCTCTAAAATGTCAGATGAAACCCTTCAAAAAGACCCCCAATAGTGTTTTATAGGAATGGGGTCGGGTTTATAAAACCAGAAAAATTAAGCCCCAAAACACACTCTTCGGTAGCATATGCGACCGCATAATGCTTCTGTGGCTCGTGAAATGGCCGCGAAATATGGCCTTCGGAACTAGGCAAGGTTGCCTCAGTATACGGTCATTGGTCCGCAAACCTGTTCTGTGGTCGCATAATGCACAACATAACTGATATGTGGTCGCATAATGCGCCGCAAAATTTCCTCCACATTGCCCCACTCTTGATTCACTCTGCGGCCATTATGCGGTCCGCAGAGTGATTTCTATAACCTTTGTACTAATTGATATACTTCGGTACCACAAAACCTTAATTTTCTTAGCAAAATTTTTCCGGGGTCGTTACACATAAGTCCACATCCGGTCAACCTTTTCAACTTAAATTCTAAATCTTGGAACTAAGTGTTCCAAATCATTACAAAACCTCACCGGACCCGAACCAATTACCCCCGACAAGTCAAATAACAATCGTAAATCACAATTTGAGCAGTAAATAGGGGAACGGGGTTGTAATACTCAAAATGATTGGCCGGGTCATTATATTCTCCCCCTCTTAAACAAACGTTCGTCCTCGAACGGGTTTAGAATTATACCTGGAGTCTCAAACAAGTGTGGATATTTGCTCTGTATCTCCCGTTCAGTCTCCCAAGTAGCTTCTTCGACTTGCTGACCTCTCCCAAGATGCCAGCAGATCTACCTCGAGTCTCCAAATAAGCTAATCCGAGCCGATGCACCTCACGGACAGCTGGGACCAGTACCAAAATCTACACAAGAAGTGCAGAGTGTAGTATGAGTACTACCGACCCAATGTACTCCGTAAGTGTCGAGCCTAACCTCGACGAGGTAGTGACGAGGCTATGACAAGATACCCATGTAATTAAACCTGTACAGACAAAAATATACGCACAACATAACAACAAATAAGGATTTAACATGTACTATTATGAGGGGACATGCAAAACGGGTACAAAATACGGTAACTACAACAGGGATTGACAACATGAAACAGTCAATAAACCTTCAGCCAATGAAACGGATAAACATAATGAATATAAACTGCACGACATCACCCTTCGTGCTTTTACCCTCAACCTCACCATGAAATGATAAATACGGGCACGAAATCACCCTTCGTGCTTTTACTCTCAATTTCATCATGAAATGATAAATACGGCACGACATCACCCTTCGTGCTTTTACCATCAACCTCACCATGAAATGATAAATACGGGCACGAAATCACCCTTCGTGCTTTTACTCTCAATTTCATCATGAAATGATAAATACGGCACGACATCACCCTTCGTGCTTTTACCATCAACCTCACCATGAAATGATAAATACGGGCACGAAATCACCCTTCGTGCTTTTACTCTCAATTTCATCATGAAATGATAAATACGGCACGACATCACCCTTCGTGCTTTTACCATCAACCTCACCATGAAATGATAAATACGGGCACGAAATCACCCTTCGTGCTTTTACTCTCAATTTCATCATGAAATGATAAATACGGCACGACATCACCCTTCGTGCTTTAACTCTCTTCCTTACTATATATAAATCAACAATAATCGGCACGACATCACCCTTCGTGCATTAACACTCTCCCTTACCATGAAGCAATAAATATAAATTAAACATTTAGGAGAAAGAATAATCAAGAATAAACCTTACGTCAACAATGTTTCCACAATACCGAGCCTCAACTTCCAATAATATTCAATTATCACGAATAATTCATAAATGCGGGAAGAATGATCAATTAAGTAATAAACTAGTCTAGACATGGATATCATAATCAAAGAAGGAAATAAATCACGAGAAACAAGTTTCAACCACATGCTTTAACCAAACAACAACGCATAAGTACTCGTCACCTCACATATACATTATATCCAACATTTAAACACGTAGAAAATAGGCAAACAAGTCCTAATCCCTCAAGTCAAGATTAACCACGACACTTACCTCGCTCCAAAAATAAACTCAAAGCTCAACCACGGCTTTGCCTTTCGAACAAGCCTCCGAGCCAACTAAATCTATCAAATTAGTAACCAACGATTCAAAATAAGCCTTAAGAACTACCCACGAATAAGAAAGGTTCAATTTAGGTCATTATTGAAAATGTTAACTCCTGGGCTCGCTTGGTCCAAACCCGAAATTCAGACCAAAACCCGATTACCCATTCACCCCGAGACCGGTTATGCATTTTGTTTCAAAATCCGACCTCAATTTGAGGTCTAAATTCCAATTTTACACAAATCCCTAATTCTACCCAAATCCCCAATTTCTACCACGAAAATCCTAAATTTTGGGTTGAAAATCTTATGAAATGCAATGGGTAATTAAAAGAAAATAGGTTAGAAGCACTTACCGACGAATTGGGGAGGAAGATCTCTTGAAAAAATCGCATCTAAGGTTTCTAGGTTTAAAAATTTGAAAGAATGAACAAAATCCCGTCTAACTTAGCTTAAGTCCAGGCGTAGATGTCGCAATTGCGACCTGGGTTTCGCAATTGCGAAGAACCCCTCGCAAATGTGAAGGTCTCACACTTTTGCTGTCATCGCAAATGCGAACTTGGGATGGTTTGTTCGTATTTGCGAACTTGAACTCATAGCAATCGCGATCATTTTGATCGCAAATGCGAACAGTACTCCCCCAGCCCACTTCGCAATTGCGAACCATTGGTGCCCAACTATTTTTCACAAATGCAAGGAAATAGCTCGCAAATGCAAATCTGACAGGAAGTCTGCCATATCGCAAATACGAAGCCAGACCTCGCAATTGCGAGGTCTAAGGCGTGTACCAGAAACAGTAGAACACCAGCTATGATCCTAAGTCCAAAATTATTTCGTAGCGTATCCGAAACTAACCCGAGCCCTCAGGGCTCCAATCCAAACATGCACACAAGTCTAAAAACCTCATACGAACTTGCTCGCACGATCAAATCGCCAAAATAATACCTAGGACTACGAATCGGACACCAAATCAAATGAAAATTTTAATGAAACTTTAGAATTCCTATTTTAACAACTGAACGTCCGAATCACGTCAAACCAACTCCGTTTTTCACCAAATTTTGCAGACAAGTCATAAATATAGTAATGAACATATACCAAGCTCTGAAACCAAAATTCGGGCCTGGTAGCAATAATGTCAAACCTTGGTCAAATATTTAAATTCATTAAACCTTTAAACTTTAAATTTTCGACAAAATGCGATAACTTGAGCTAGTGACCTCCGAATTCGATTACGGGCATACGCCTAGATCCCAAATCACGATACGGAGCCACCGAAATTGTCAAAATATGGATCCAGGTTCATTTGCTCAAAACGTTGACCGAAGTCAACTCAAATGGCTCTTAAAGGCACAATTTTACAATTTATCAATTTTTAACATAAAAGCTTCCCGAAAAAAGACATGGACTGCGTACGCAAATCGAGAAAGGTTAAAATTAGATAATTGAGGTCTCGAAACACAGAATTAAGGTTTAAAACTCTAGATGACCTATCGGGTCATCATAATTTTATACCAATAGATTTATAAATTATGATAATTTATCCCCTCATTAATTAGTATATTTGCTTTACTCTTCAATTTTAAGTTTTTTCTTTTTATATAGGAATTAAATTATATATATCAATAACATAATTAATTTCTTTTAAAATATACTTTGAAATTGCTTGAACACAAAAGTATTCATGCACCGATTTTCTATTAGTGTAATTCGACATATTATGTTAGGTTATTTATAATTTATTTTAGATATTCACTAAAAAGTGCTACTTAATATAATGAACTACAATTATCGTTTATATTGATTAGAATGAGTAAATATTTTGACACCGTCAATGCTGGAAACTTAAGCTATTACGTTATGTACGTTTTTTTTTTTTACGATGATAGCCAAATCAAATTTTCACTTTGAGTTATGGACCTCAACATCCGATAGTCGTCCACTTTATTTTTTGTGCTCTTCTTCCTTTTTTTCTTTTTAAAATTCGCTTTTTTGTCTTAAATGATTAATTTGTTATTTAAAAAGTAAATTTTGTTGTTAATGTAAATATTTTGTAGAATAAATTTAAGTGCTTCTCAATATGGTTTCGCCTTAGGCCACGATTATATATATATATATATATATATATATATATATATATATATATATAGTATATGTATATCGGCCGAAAAAAACTAATAGGCTATTTGTGTAAAGGATCTTTTTCTCACTCAAAGTTACCAACATTCGGGCCTCGACTACTTCAGTTGCACGCGCGTAAGGCCCATTAAAGATAAGGATTCTTTTTATTCTCCGGTTGGCAACTCAAGCCGTAATGAAGAAGAAGCAGAAGTTAGACACCTTGTCCGCCACCACCACTGATTTGAAAGCCTTAATCGGTGAGCAGAGAGTCTTCTTCGACAACAGGGACGGATGCAGAGTTTGGCCATCGGATTCATCTGAACCCAGTACTTTCGATGCGGAGCATAAATTTATGTGTAAAAATTCATTAAAATTGTAACAAATGGCAGGTCTGAACCATAACTTTAAAATTACAAAGTGTTCAATGTTAAAAGACTTAAAAGTTGAACTCATAAAATCTAAAATCTTAGATCCGTCTCTGTTCAACCAGCAGATTGACCTAATTCTACCCAAACAGTACCTCCCTGATGATGACTCTCACAGCAAATCGCAGTACCAAGGCGGCAGCAGAAAAGAAGGCACAATAGTCCTGCCAAAGTCAAGGTGAAGAAGGTGAGAAACAATGCCAAAAGGGAGAAAAAGCTCATGAAACCTGACTACATTGCTCAAGATAAAAGCTAAGCTAAGATGCTTCTTATTTTTATTTCATTATTAGAGTTTGAACTGTGGTTTCACATAGTTTTTTTTTTTTTTTTTTTTTTTAACCTTCTGCACCTTTATTAACAATGAGGTTAACCTTAATGCCACTTCTTTTGAATTTCTTTCATTCGCTTTCTAAAGGTTTAATCTCATTCTTTTATTTCTTAAGTATAAGTATATGACCATATTAACAACCGTATGTTCTATTATTTTTCATATAAGAATTAAAAATGTATCCATCTTTCCAAGGGCGTATTATATGTTGGAGCAGGGGCAAGTGAACCTAGGATCCTCTCTTTGTATCATGTATAATAATATTATTTTTCTTAAAAATTCTTTAAATATACATGTATTTACCCAAGCTCAAATAGTCTTGTTTACCCTCAAAATCAGATAACAATTAAATTTATAAGTAGTTTTAAGGATACGAGGATTAACTTGATACAAAGCAGTAAATTAAATTACTATCGAGCAAATAAAGATAAGATAAATTCAAACCACACGAGTTAGATAGTTCCAGCCTTAGTGAAATGGTCACTCTCGATTCGGGTTCACCACGGCCAACACCAATGAAAAGGAGTTTTAGGGATCGGCTTCGGGGTTGCGCTCGGAGGGAAGGGTTTCTAAACAAACTTCATAGAGTCTAGGCCTTTAAATATCGGTGGTGCTCTGGGGATTTGGTCGACCCTGGAGTTTTATGTCTCCATCTTCTCGTCGTTAGATTTGATTTTCTTTTCTCTCATTTCCACCCGTTTTTTCAATTCCTTGATCATCTTTATTATTTTGGGGTTGGTTCCGGGTTCAACTTCATTTGGCCTATTTGCGACTGGTTCATTTCTGTGAGCATTTTTCCGGGATGGTTCGGGCTCAACTCTACTGGGAGCGCTGCTTCGGTTCTGCAGTTGGCTATCGCTGCCTGATGAGCCTGTAGTATTGCGAAGATCACCCGCAAGCCGATCCCATCTCCCCCACCATCACGAGCATTTTGCACTACCGATCGGACTCCCCCGCGGATGTTGTTCTCAGTATCAGTGGACAAATTTATGTCGATGGCCACATGTGAGTTGGCGTTGATCGGGTCCATGACCGGAATTCCGTTGGGATCGGTAGGGGACACCTCATTACCGGATGCTATATATTTGTTCTCGCCATAGTGTCCAGACTCAACATCCGTGTTTAGAGGGACAGATTGAGAGTTTGACATTTTAACGCAGACCTAAAATCAAAGGCACTTCAAAGAACAAGTGTGAAGTAGGGTGTGTTACGGAAATTTGTATCAAATTGCCGCTATTATCCTTAGCTCCACGATGGGAGCCAAATTTTTTACCTTCAAAATTGGATAATAATAAAATTTGTTAGTGGTTTTAAGGATAAGAGGATTAACTTGATACAAAGCGGTAAATTAAATTACTATTGAACAAACAAAGATAAGATAAATTCAAACCACACGAGTTGGATAGTTCCAGCCTTATCAAACCCCCTTTATATAGTAGGGGAGCCCTACTTTAGGTACAACTCTATAAAAGGTAAAAAAAAATCTTTTGATTAACTGACTGTCGATTCCTTATCGATACTTGCCGAGATTCCCGCCGTGATATCTGGTCGGTCACAGATATTTCGGCCTTCTGTCGGCTATGCTTGGTTGTCCGACAGTGTTGTTCGAAGTTGTTTGAGGCTAGGACCGATTCCGGAATCATGACCTCGACATTCTCGAGGGCAGGTATCATGTCCCCGGATTCTGGCTCGGTGGGACCTTTGGCTCGATCTTAGTCCCTTGCCACCATGTCTCGAGCCTGGCTTATCTTGTCGGAGGCCGGGATGCACAATGAGCTCGATTTCAACCGTATACAAGTCTTATGGTACAATGATTATTGGGTGCACCTTATCTTGTGTTTTAATCAAATATTTTTTATTTTTCTTTATTTTTTTATTTGGCTTATTCATTCAAAATTCACAAATCTAACAAATTAAAATTCTTGATCTCCTTTATCATCGCAAAATTTTATATAATTAAATCTAATAGTAGTGGATGATGTAGCATCAATGATTTCAGCATTTTTGTTCTGGAACATAAGTATATATATTAAAAATCACTAAATTGCAAGAAAAAAAATTAAATTTTAACCTTTAATTTCTAAATTATAATGGATTTATGGTGAGAAAATGTGATGACCCAAAAGGTCATTTTATGTTTTAGAACTCGAATCTGCGCTTTTAAGCCTTAAAAATCTCACTTTTACCCTCCTCAATTTGCGTGCACAGTCCGGGCAGGTTTCCGAAAAGCTTTTATGTTGAAAACTAATGAAAATAAGAATTTTTGCCTTAAAAGTTGATTTTAGTTGATTTCGGTCAACAGTTTTTGTAAACGGGCCCGAATCCGTGCTTTGACGGTTCCGGTTAGTCCGTATAGAATTATGGGACCTGGGCATATGCTCGGAATCGAATTTGGAGGTACCTAGTTTGAGTTATAAATTTTTGATAAAAATTAAAAGTTTGGAAATTATTTGTTTTTAACAATTGATTGATATTTGGCATTGTTAGTATCGGGTCCGTATTTTGGTTCCGGATCCCAGTACTGGTTCATTATGATATTTAAGACGTGTCTGTGAAATTTGGTGATAAACGGAGTTGATTTTAAAGTGTTCTTGAGAATTTTATTTGATTTGGTGCTAAATTCGTAGTTCTAGGTGTTATTTTAGCAATTTGATACCGCGAGCAAGTCCGTATGATATTTTTAGACTTGCGTGCATGTTTGGCTTAGAGCCCCGAGGGCTCGGGTGCCATTCGGGCGAGTTGAGTTCAAACCTCAACAAGGCTGCTGGTACACCAAATCTGGTGTGCCCACACCTGCGAGCCGGTGGTCGCAGGTGTGAGCGATAGCCCCGCAGGTGCGACCCAAGCCTGGACTTCATTTTTCCGCAGATGCAGACTTTTCTCCGCAGGAGCGGGACTGCAGAAACGGAACCCTTTCCGCAGGTGCGGCCCCAGTTGGCCCAGTCCTTTTTCGCAGAAGCGCACATCCTGTCCGCATATGCGGATGCGCAGGTGCAACCAAATCACCGCAGGTGCGAAGGTCGCTGGGCAGTGAGTTCATTTAATTCGGTCTCTAGCCATTTTTCTTCTCATTTTCAAAAGGATAGGAGGCATAGGGTGATTTTTCAAAGACATTTTCTTCCCCAAATCATAGGTAAGTGTTCCCTAACTCGTTTCTTTCAATCTTTTACTTCATTTTACTAGAATTCAACCTAAAATCTAGAGTGTTCACGGTAGAATTAGGGGTTAGAGTAGAAACTAGGGCTTTCAGGAATTTGGGGATTTAGACCTCTATTTGAGGTCGGATTCCAAAAATAATTACATATTCGGGCTTGGGGTGAATGGGTAAAAGGATTTTGGTTCGAACCTCGAGTTTTGTCCAAGCGAGCCCGGGGTTGATTTTTTTTTTGACTTTTTGGAGGAAAATTTGGGAAATTTAATTTATGAAATATAATTGATTCCTTTAGCAATATTTGATATTATTGAGTCATTTTTGAATAGATACGAGTGGTTTAGTGGTGAATTCCAAAGTAAAAGCTGTGATTGAGAATTAAGAGGCCTTCGGAGCGAGATAAGTACCGTGTCTAACTTTGGCTTGAGGGAATAGGTATTATGTGTTCATTTGCTACGTGATTGGTTGTTAGATGTGATGTAAAGGTGAGGTGACGAGCATCTATGCGTCGTTGTAGAGTCATAGCATGCGAGTGAAATTCTATTCTTGTCTATTTTGTAGCCTTAAATTCTACTATCCATGTTTAGCGGGATATTTAAAATGTTGGGTGACTCATATTTGGTTTCACTGAGATTTGGTAGCCTTAGAATATTGATTTGAGGTTGAGATTACATTTTGCTATTGATTATGGGAAAAATACTTGTTTCTTTGTGATACTTTTATCTATCCGGTGTTATTGATTATGTGATTTATGAGGAGTGTAAAGCACGAAGGGTGATGCCGTGCATGCATTATTATATTATGAGAAAGAGTGTAAAGAACGAAGGGTGATGTCGTGTATATTATGAGAGGTTTAAAAGCACGAAGGGTGATGTCGTGCCATTCTATTTATTTATTTGGTGAGATTGAGAGTAAAAGCACGAAAGGTGATGTCATGCAGTTTTCCTTTGCTGTTTTAATTGCTCAATTCGTTTACGAATTTTCTATTTAATTATGTCTTTTCATTATTCTAACTCTTTATGTTGTATTACCTTACTGTATGTCCCATTCCCATTATTTCTGCGTTATTGCTTTACTTACTATTATTTTCACTAGCATGATTATACTGTTCGGGTTATATGTGGGAGTCTTGTCCTAGTCTCGTCACTATTTTGCCGAGGTTAGGCTCGACACTTACCAGTACATGGGGTCGGTTGTACTGATGCTGAACTCTGCACTGTTTGTGCAGAATTTGATACCGGCTCAGGTTGATCGAGATTTGCTACTACTCTGCTGTCTGGAGAATCAAGGTAGATCTGTCGGCGTTTACAGACCTTGAAGTCCCCGTCTATCTTTTATGTCCTACTGTTTTTTTCATTCAAACAGTTGTATTTCTTTTACACTATTACTTGTAGTAAATTCTAGAATGCTCGTGAATTGTGACTCCAGATCCGGGTGGTAGTAATTAATATAATTTTAAGATATTCCGAACTTATTATATTTCATCTTAGTTAATTATTGTTATTTACTGAATGGATATAAGAAATTGGTTTAACGATTTTCTAACGTTGGCTTGCCTGGCAAAGGAAATGTTAGGCGCCATTCACGGTCCCGTCGGTTTGAAATTTTGGGTCGTGACAGTTAGTATCAGAGCACTAGGTTGCTTAGGTCTCACGATTCACGAGCAAGCTTAGTTGAATTTGGAGGATCGGCACGGAGACTTCTGTACTTATCTTCTAGAGGCTATGAAGTTTAGGAACAAGTTTCACTTCTATCCTTCTCTGTTGTGCGATTTTGCTTTCTCAATACTAATTGAACTCTTCTACTCTTATTCTATCACAGATGGTGAGAACACGTACCACTTTCTCAGCTGAGCAGCAGCCAGAGCCTCCAGTGATAGCTCTTACGCAGGGCAAAGGTCGAGGCCGAGGCAGGGGCAGGGCTCAGCCTAGGGCCCGAGCAGCATCCCAAACAGTGGAGCCTCAGATAGAGCTTGACGAGGAGGTTCCAGCACAGGCTGTTCCTGCCGAACCAGCTCAGGTTCCAAAGGGGTTCATTGCTACCCCAGTACTTCAGGACGCTTTGGTCCGTTTGGTGGGCCTTATAGAGAGTGTGGCCCAGACTAGCGCATTTCCTATGGCATCAGCAGTATCTCAGGCTGTAGGAGGAGCCCAGACTCCCACCACTCCCCCTCCGGAGCAGATAGCTCCCCAGTATCAGGCTCCATCAACTCAGCCAGTCGGATTAGTTCAGCCGATTATTGCGGCACAGGTCGGAGATGGGCCAGCTATGTCTTCTGAGGCTTTATAGATATTAGATATGTTTATCAAGCTCTTTCCTATTCACTTCAGTGGTGCTCCTTCAGAGGATCCCTAGGAGTATCTTGACAGCTGTCACGAGGTTGTACGGAACATAGGTATAGTGGAGATCAATGGGGTCGATTTTGCTGCATTTTAGATGACTGGTTCCGCCAAGAAATAGTGGAGAGATTACTTGTTGACCAGACCAGCTNNTAGCAGGGCAGTATAACTATTACTCAGTATGAGACCTGTTTGTGGATTTGGCCCGTCATGCTATTCTTCTGCTTCCCACCGAGAGAGAGAGATAGAGAGAGGGTAAGGAGGTTCATTGATGGACTTGCTCATCCTATTAGATTGCAGATGGCTAAGGAGACTGGGAGTGAGATTTCCTTTCAGGCGGCTGCTAATGTCGCCAGACGAGTCGAACTGGTTCTTACTCAGGGAGGTCAGGGGTCTGACAAGAGACCTCGTCATTCCGGTGAGTTCAGCGGTTCCTCATCTAGAGGCAGGAGTACTTTTGGTAGAGGCCATCCTCCCAAGCCGTTTCATTCAGCGCTCCAGGCATCCCACAGTGCCTCAGGTGGTCGTGGCCCTCACACGCATTATTCCGACCAGCTAGCCTACAGTGCACCACCAGCTCCTATTAGTGCACCTCCACTCCAGAGTTATTAGGGTGGTTATTGAGGTCGATAGGGTCAGTTTCAGGGCCAGCAGTCACAACAGCCAAAGTTATGTTATACTTGTGGTGATCCGAGGCACATTGTTAGATTTTTCCCTCGGGCAATGGGCAACTCACAGCATCAGAGTTCTCGTGCCATGGTTCTGGCACCAGTTGCTGCACCACCTGCTCAGCCAGCCAGAGGCAGGGGTCAGGCAGCCAGAGGTAGGGGCCAGACAGTTAGANCCTCGGGCAATGGGCAACTCACAGCATCAGAGTTCTCGTGCCATGGTTCTGGCACCAGTTGCTGCACCACCTGCTCAGCCAGCCAGAGGCAGGGGTCAGGCAGCCAGAGGTAGAGGCTAGATTGTTAGAGGTGGAGGTCAGGCCGTTAGAGGTGGACACCAGCCAGTTAAAGGTCGTCCCAGGGACGTAGTTCAGGGTGGTGGGGCCCAGCTACGGTGTTATGCTTTTTCAGCCAGGCCTGAGACTGAGTCATCTGACGCTGTTATCACATGTACTATTTTAGTTTGCAGTAGAGATGATTTAGTTCTGTTTGATCCGGGATCTACTTACTCCTATGTATCATCCTATTTTGCTTCCTATTTGGTTGGGCCCCATGATTCTTTGAGTGCTCTTGTGTGTGTGTCCACACCAGTGGGAGATGCTATTGTTGTAGATTGTGTTTATCGTTCATGTGTGGTCACCATTGGGAGTCTTGAGACTCATGTAGATCTCCTACTTCTCGACATGGTTGAATTTGATGTCATACTGGGTATGGATTGGCTGTCACCTTATCATGATATATTAGATTGTCATGCCAAGATAATGACCTTAGCCTTGTAGGGGTTGCCTCGATTAGAGTGGAGAGGGAATCTTGGCCATTCTGCCAGCAGAGTTATCTCTTATGTGAAGGCTCGGCATATGGTCGAGAAGGGGTGTCTATCTTATTTGGCTTATGTCCGTGATTCTAGTGCAGAGGTTTCTTCCATATATTCGGTGCCGGTTGTTCGTGAGTTTCCAGAGGTGTTTCCTGCAGACCTACCGAGGATGCTACCCGATAGGGATATTGATTTCTGCATTGATTTGGCTCCGGGCACTCAGCCTATTTCCATTCCGCCATATCGCATGGCCCCACTAGAGTTGAAAGAATTGAAGGAGCAGTTGCAAGATTTGCTTGATAATGGCTTTATTAGACCTAGTGTCTCGCCTTGGGGTGCACCTGTGTAGTTTGTGAAGAAGAAAGATGGATCGATGAGGATGTGTATTGATTATCAGCAGTTGAACAAAGCCACCATCAAGAACAAATATCCATTGCCGAGGATTGATGATTTATTTGATGAGCTTCAAGGTGCCAAGGTGTTTTCAAAGATTTATTTGAGATCTGGCTACCATCAGTTGAGGATTAGGGCATCCGATGTTCCTAAGACAGTTTTTCAGACTCGGTATGGGCATTATGAGTTTCTAGTGATTTCATTTGTGCTGACAAATGCCCTAGCACCATTTATGGATTTGATGAACCGGGTGTTCAAACCCTACCTGGATTCCTTTGTGGTTGTGTTTATTGATGATATCCTGATCTACTCCAACAACCAAGAGGAGCATGAGCAGCACCTTCGGATCGTTCTTCAGACTCTGAAAGACAGCCAGTTATATGCTAAGTTCTCAAAATGCAAGTTTTGTTGAGTTCAGTTGCTTTCTTGGGTCACGTTGTATCAACAGAGGGTATTCAGGTGGATCCTAAGACATTTGAGGCAGTCCAGAACTGGCCTAGACCCATATCAGCTACAGATATCTGTAGTTTCCTAGGTTTGGCGGGCTATTACCGTCAATTTGTGGAGGGGTTTTCATCCATAGTAGCCCTGTTGACCAGATTGACCCAAAAGGGTGCTCCATTCAGGTGGTCAGACGAGTGTGAAGTGAGCTTCAAAATCTCAAGACAACTTTGACTATAGCACCGGTATTGGTGTTACCTACAGGTTCAGGATCTTATACAGTATATTGTGACGTGTCTCGTATTGGTCTTGGTGCAGTATTGATGCGGGGTGGCAAGGTTAGTGCATATGCTTCCCGGTAACTGAAGGTTTATGAGAAGAATTACCATGTTCATGATCTAGAGCTGGCAGCCATTGTTCTCGCGCTGAAGATTTGGAGGTACTATCTTTACGGCGTGCCATGTGAGGTATTCACTAATCATCGGAGCTTGCAGTATTTGTTCAAGCAGAAGGAACTCAATTTGAGGCAGAGGAGGTGGCTGGAGCTATTGAAAGACTATGATATCACCATATTGTATCATCCCGAGAAGGCTAACGTGGTGGCCGACGCTTTGAGTAGGAAGTCAGTCAGTATGGGTAGCCTTGCATATATTCCAGTTGGGGAGAGACCACTTGCATTGGATGTTCAGGCCTTGGCCAACCAATTTGTGAGGTTAGATGTTTCTGAGCCTAACCGTGTTCTAGCTTGTACAGTTGCTCGATCTTCTTTGTTTGAGTGCATCAGAGATCGGTAGGATGACGATCCTCATTTACTTGTCCTTAGACACACAGTGCGGCACTGGGGTGCCAAGCAGGTTACTGTTGGAGATGACAGAGTTTTGAGGATGCATGATTGTATTTGTGTGCCTAATGTGGATGGACTTCGTGAGTTGATTCTTGAGGAGTCCCACAGTTCCCGGTATTCAATTCATCCGGGCTCCGCCAAGATGTATCAGAACTTGAGGCAGCATTATTTGTGGAGGCGAATGAAGAAGTACATAGTTGCCTATGTAGCTCGGTGCCTAAATTTCCAGCAGGTAAAGTGTGAGCATCAGAGACCTGGTGGTTTACTTCAGAGGTTAGATATTCCTGAGTGGAAGTGGGAGCGTATCACTATGGATTTTATTATTGGACTTCCACGGACTTAGAGGAAGTTCGATGTAATTTGGGTTATTGTGGACAGGCTGACTAAGTCAGTGCACTTCATTCCTGTGGCAGTTACCTATTCCTCGAAGCGGTTAGTAGAGATTTATATTCGGGAGATCGTCCATCTTCACACTGTGCCCGTATCTATCATTTCTGATCGAGGTACGCAGTTTACCTCGTACTTTTGGAGGGTAGTTCAGCGTGAGTTGGGTATGCGGGTTGAGTTGAGCACATCATTCCATCCTCAGACGGACGGGCAGTCCGAGCGTATTATTCAGATCTTGGAGGATATGCTCCGCGCTTGTGTTATAGACTTCGGAGGATCGTGGGAACAGTTCTTTCTCCTTGCATAGTTCGCCTACATCAACAGCAACCAGTCGATCATTCAGATGGCTCCCTATGAGGCATTATATGGTAGGCGGTGTCGGTCACCAGTTGGGTGGTTCGAGCCGGGAGAGGCTCGGTTATTGGGTACAGATTTTGTTCAAGAGTCCTTGGATAAGGTCAAGATTATTCAGGATCGACTTCGCACAGCTCAGTCCAGGCAGAAGAGTTATGCCGACCGTAGAGTTCGTGATGTTGCATTCATGGTGAGAGAGAGAGTGTTACTTTGGGTATCACCCATTAGGGGTGTAATGAGGTTCGGAAAGAAGGGCAAGTTGAGCCCTAGGTATATCAGACCTTTTGAAATTTTGGAAAGAGTGGGAGACGTGGCTTACAGGCCTGCGTTGCCACCTAGTTTAGCAGCTGTTCATCCGGTATTCCATGTGTCTATGCTTCGACAGTATCACGACGATCCGTCCCATGTGTTAGATTTCAGCTCTGTCCAGTTGGACAAAGATTTGACTTACGAGGAGGAGCCGGTGGCAATTCTAGCCCGCCAAGTTCGCCAGTTGAGATCAAAGAGTTACCCTTCAGTTCGAGTGCAGTGGAGAGTGAGCCTATTGAGGCAGCTACTTGGAAGTCTGAGTCCGATATGCGGAGTAGATATCCCCACCTTTTCACCAGCCCAGGTACTTTTCTATGTCCGTTCGAGAACGAACGATTGTTTTAAATGTGGAGAATATGATGACCCAAAAGGTCATCTTATATTTTAGAACTCGAATCTGCGCTTTTAAGCTTTAAAAATCTCACTTTTACCCTTCTCAATTTGCGTGCGCAGTCCATGCAGATTTCCGGAAAGCTTTTATGTTGAAAACTAATGAAAATAAGAATTTTGCCTTAAAAGTTAATTTTAGTTGACTTCGGTCAACATTTTTGGTAAATGGGTCCGGATCCATGCTTTGATGGTCCCGGTAGGTCCGTATCAAATTATGGGACATGGGCGTATGCCCGGAATCGAATTTGGAGGTCCTAGCTTGAGTTATGAGTTTTTGATGAAAATTAAAAGTTTGGAAATTATTTGTTTTTAAGACTTGATTGATACTTGGCATTGTTAGTATCAGGTTCGTATTTTGGTTTCGAAGCCCGGTACAGGTTCATTATGATATTAAAGACTGGTCTGTGAAATTTGGTGAGAAACAGAGTTGATTTGACGTGATTCGGACGTCCAGTTGAGAAGATAGAAAAATTAAAGTGTTCTTGAGAATTTTATTTGATTTGGTGCTCAATTCGTAATTCTAGGTGTTATTTTAGCGATTTGATATCGCGAGCAAGTCCGTATGATGTTTGTAGACTTGCGTGCATGTTTGGCTTGGAGCCCCGAGGGCTCGGGTGCCATTCGGGCGATGCGCGAGTTGAGTTCAAACCTCAACAAGGCTGTTGGTGCACCAAATCTGGTGTGCCTGCACATGCCAGCCTTTGGTTGCAGGTGCGAGCGATAGCCCCGCAGGTGCGACCCAGGCCTGGACCTCATGTTTCCGCAGATGCGGACTTTTCTCCCTGGAGTGGGACCGCAGAAGCGGAACTCTGTCCGCAGGTGCGGCCCCAGTTGGCCCAGTCCTTTTCCGCAGAAGCGCACATCCTCTCCGCACATGCGGATGTGCAGGTGCGACCAAAGCACAGCAGGTGCGAACGTCGCTGGGCAGTGAGTTCATTTAATTCGGACTCAAGTCATTTTCCTTCTCGTTTTCAAAAGGATAGGAGGCCTAGGGAGATTTTTCAAAGATATTTTCTTTCCCAAATCATAGGTAAGTGTTCCTTAACTCGTTTCTTGCAGTCTTTTACTTCATTTTACTAGAATTCAACCTAAAATCTAGAGTCTTCATGGTAGAATTAGAGGTTAGGGTAGAAACTAGGGATTTCGGGAATTTGGGGATTTAGACCTCGATTTGAGGTCGGATTCCAAAACTAATTACATATTCGGGCTTGGGGGTGAATGCATAAAAGGATTTTGGTCCGAACCTCGGGTTTTGACCAAGCGGGCTAGGGTCGATTTTTTTGACTTTTTGGAGGAAAATTTGAGAAATTTAATTTATGAAATATAATTGATTCCTTTAGCAATATTTGATAATATTGAGTCATTTTTGAATAGATACGAGAGGTTTAGAGGTGAATTCCAAAGGAAAAGTTGTGATTGAGAATTAAGTGGCCTTGAGAGCGAGGTAAGTGCCGTGTCTAACTTTGGCTTGAGGGAATAGGTATTATGTGTTCATTTGCTACGTGATTGGTTGTTAAATGCGATGTATAGGTGAGGTGACGAGTATCTATGCATCGTTGTAAAGTCATAGCATGCGAGTGAAATTCTATTCTTGTCTATTTTGTAGCCTTAAATTCTACTATCCATGCTTAACGGGTTATTTGAAATGTTGGGTGACTCATATTTGGTTTCACTGAGATTTGGTAACCTTAGAATATTGATTCAAGGTTGAGATTACATTGTGCTATTGATTTTGGGAAAAATACTGGTTTCTTTGTGATACTCTTATCTATCCGGTGTTATTGATTCTGTGATTTATGAGGAGGAGTGTAAAGCACGAAGGGTGATGCCGTGCATGCATTATTTATATTGTGAGGAAGAGTGTAAAGCACGAAGGGTGATGCCGTGTATATTATGAGAGGTTTAAAAGCACGAAGGGTGATGTCGTGCCATTCTATTTATTTATTTGGTGAGATTGAGAGTAAAAGCACGAAGGGTGATGTCGTGCAGTTTTCCTTTGCTGTTTTAATTGCTCAATTCGTTTACGGATTTTCTGTTTAATTCTGTCTTTTCATTATTCTCACTCTTTATATTGTATTCCCCCACTGTATGTCCCATTCCCATTATTTCTGCGTTATTGCTTTACTTATTGTTCTTGCCACTAGCATGATTATACTGTTCAAGTTATTTGTGGGAGTCTTGTCTTAGCCTCGTCACTACTTCGCCGAGGTTAGGCTCGACACTTACCAGTACATGGGGTCGGTTGTACTGATGCTGCAATCTGCACCTTTTGTGCAGAATTTGATACCGGCTCAGGTTGATCGAGATTTGCTACTGGTCTATTGTCCGGAGACTCAAGGTAGATCTGCCGGTGTTCACAGACCTTGAAGTCCCCGGCTATCTTTTATGTCCTACTGTTATTTTTTCATTCAAACAGTTGTATTTCTTTCTGACTATTACTTGTAGTAAATTCTAGAAAGCTCGTGAATTGTGACTCCAGATCCGAGTGGTAGTAATTAATACAATTTTATGATATTTCGCACTTATTATATTTCATCTTAGTTAATTATTGTTATTTACTGAATGGAAATTAGGAATTGGTTTAACGATTTTCTAACGTTGGTTTGCCTAGCAAGTGAAATGTTAGGCGCCATCACGGTCNAAGCTCGTGAATTGTGACTCCAGATCCGAGTGGTAGTAATTAATACAATTTTATGATATTTCGCACTTATTATATTTCATCTTAGTTAATTATTGTTATTTACTGAATGGAAATTAGGAATTGGTTTAACGATTTTCTAACGTTGGCTTGCCTAGCAAGTGAAATTTTAGGAGCCATCAGAGTCCCGCCGATGGGAAATTTCGGGTCGTGACAGAACCTAAAGGTTGAACACGTTAAATATAAATTTTAGATTAACCTCTTTATAACAGTATACCCATCTTTTTGGAATACTGGATCTGCTGTGAGGATCAATTGTTGAATCAGGACGCTATCAACTTTTGTTCTTTGATTGTTCCTTACCAATTCAGCCACCTAGGAGATGGCCAATTCTGTGATGACCTAAAGTGTCATCTTTCAATTTAATATGTAATTATGTGTTCTAAGACCTCGAAAAGCACCATTTATCATTCCTTGACTTGCGTGCACAACTCGTACAATTTTTCGAAAAGCTTTTATGTGAAAAATAGATTAAAATGTAAAATAGAGCTTTAAAAACTCAAATGAGTTGACTTTAGTCAATATTTTGAGCAAACGGACCCGGATCAGTGTTTTGACAATTTCGGTAGGTCCACATCGTGATTTGGGACTTGGGCGTATGCCCGGAATCGAATTTCGATGAAAAAGTAAAAGCTTCAAAGCTTAATAATTTTTAAGAATTTACTGATGTTGGATTTATTGACACCGGGTCCGTATTTTGGTTTCGGAGCCCGGTATAGGTCCACTATAATATTTATGACTTGTCTGCCGAATTTGGTGAGAATCAGAGTTGATTTGATGTGATTCGGACGTCCGGTTGTAAAACTATAAGTTTTAAAGTTTTCTTGAAAATTTCCTTTGATTTGGTGTCCGATTCTTATTTCTAGGTGTTATTTTGGCGATTTGATCGAGCGAGCAAGTTTGTATGAGCACTGGCACGCGAACGCGAAGGCCAAGGGGAAAAAGCCTTCGTTAACACGAAGGAGGACTCGCGAACGCGAAAGCCACGGGCTGCTACTCATCGCGAACGCGACAGGCCCTTCGCGAACGCGAAGAAGGCCTGACCCCTGTGACTTAAAACATAATCAAAACGGGAATTTTTCTATTTTTCACAAACCCTCAATTATAACTCGGGTTAGGGGTAATTTCAAAGGAGTTTTCACGATTTCGAACTGGGTATGCGTTCTTTATCATATAATGATTGTATTTCATAAATCTAAGTCTATATTCATCATTTATTTCGGATTTAGATGGAAGAAATTGGAATTTTATAAAATCTTCCAAAAACAAAAATTTAAGATTTGAAGGTCCATTTGACATCGGAATTTGATAATTTTTGTATGGTTGGACTCATATCGGAACGGGTATTTGGATTTCGTAAGTTTTTCCGAGATTTGAAACGTGGGTCCCACTGTCGAATATTTTAATGAATTTTGGATTTTTATCTGAAAAATTAGTAAATTCATATAGAATTAATTTCTATTATTCGTATTGAATATATAGAATTGTTTGTGAATAGATTTGAAGCTTTTGGAGATAAATTTAAAAGGAAAAGTTGTGGTAGAGTAATTCATTGAAATTTGCAAAGCGAGGTAAGTGTCGTGGTTAACCTTGACTTGGGAAAATAGAACCCTTAAATTATTTGTTATGTGAATTGTATGTTAACGACGTATAGGTGAGGTGACGAGTGTCTATACGTCGTCAAATTAATTGTTTGCCTGCTTACTTGAAAAATTATAAATTATTTTAAATCATGAATTAATTATTATAATAATTGTTTCTCTCCTATTCTTTGTCAAATATTAATTCTTGAATTCTTGCATTAATTGTTACATGCTATTTGAATTATGTGCCTTAAGTGTTATTTCACATTTAGCATATTAAATATTAAACTGCATATTTTCTCTCTGATTTCCATAATAACTTGCTATTTGCCTTTGTTTGTTTCATAATTAATTCATAATTATTGTATGCTTGATGTCTTATAATTTTATATTAATTGTTACATTTATTGGAAAAATTTCTTCTATAAGATTTGGTAAATGAATATGTTGGAGGAGCGGGTTGCACGCCGCAAGATGATTGATTATAATGAATATATTGGAGGATCAGTTTGCACGCCACAACAGAATTAATTATAATGAATATATTGGAGGATCGGGTTGCACGCCGCAACAGACTTATTAAAAGTCCATATTGAAGGATCGGGTTGCACGCCGCAACAGAATTATTTAAAAGTCGACATACATATATATATATATATATATTAGGGGATCGGGTTGCACGCCGCAACAGACTTGATTAAAATGAATATTTTGGAGGAGCGGGCTGCACGCCGCAACAGAACCGAATGTGAATATATTGTGAGAGCGGGTTGCACGCTGCAACAGAATTGATGGAAATGATAATTGGTTATGACTGCTGAGTTGGCTTCAATTATTATAAATGAGTTACCTAAATTATTTCTATTATTATTGTTGTTACTAATATTGCGTACAGGTAATGTAAGTGACCTGCCTTAGCCTCGTCACTACTTCGTCGAGGTTAGGCTCAGCACTTACCAGTACATGGGGTCGGTTGTACTGATACTACACTCTGCACTTCTTGTGCAGATTTTGGAGTTGGTCCCAGCGGCGTACCATAAACTTGCTCGGATTTCAGCTACCAGAGGAGACTTGAGGTATAACTGCATGGCGTTCGCAGTTCTGAAGTCCCCTTCTATTTTACTTCAGCTGTGTGTTTATTTCTAGACAGCCTTATTTTATTCAGACCTTTATTTGCATTTATTCTAGAAGCTCGTACACTTGTGACACTAATTCTGGGATGGTATTTAGACATCGTTGCATTTATGAATTATTTCACTATATTTCAAACTTTGCTTCCGCTTTTGTTTTCTTGATTATTAATAATGTAAAAATTGTTTAAAAATTGGTTAATATTATTCTAACGTTGGCTTGCCTAGCAAGTGAAATGTTNAAAAGCTTTCCGAGCATGACTTTTTTCATTCTCCAGTTGGCAACTCAAGCCGCAATGAAGAAGAAGCATAAGGTAGACACCATGTTCGCCTTCTATATGCACCCAATTCGCTCAAATAGTTCTATAGTATAATAATTATTTGGTGCACCTTTACAAGCAAAGTTAGAGGTTCAAATCGTATCTCATGAACTAGGGTTCAAATCCCCTCTTGTATTTTTATCAAGTATTTTTTCTTTTTCTTTTTTTATTTATTTTTATTTGGCTTATTCATTCAAAATCCCCAAATCTAACACATTAAAATTCTTGATATCCTTTGTCGTCGCAAAATTTTATATAATTAAAACTAATAGGAGCGGATGATGTAGCATGATTCAATGATTTCAAAATTTTTGTTCTGGAGCATAGGTATATATATATATATATTAAAAATTACTAAAATTTCAAGAAATATTTTTAAATTTTAACCTATAATTTCTGAATGATAATGGTTTATGGTAAGAACCTATAGGTTGAACCCGCCAAATGTAAACTTTTGATTCACCTCTTTGTAATAGTACACTCATCTTTTTGGTATCCTAGATCCGCCTGTACATCTTTCCTGTCACGCCCCGAACATGGGCTTGGATGTAACACGATATCCGGTACCTGACCACATGTGACCGAGCGAACCAACTGGCTGGCTGAATCAACATGTGATATCATAACATACTAAATGCAGAAGATAAACTAACAAATAGTGATATATTGAAAGTCTGAATGATATAAAATCAAGTGCGAAAACGCTAATATAGAACACAGAGTGTTTGTAAATACTCAAAGACTGTAAAGTAATGATAATGCCCCGAAAGAACTGGAAATGCACCTCACTCTCCGTATTGATTCTATAACCAATATTTCCACCCATGCTCATCCCGATAGGACTTCACATGTCTAAAATATCATATCAATACCTATTTAACACGTCCACAACTAATCCATATTTACGGAGTGTTACATTTCCCCCATAATTCATTTTACATGGTAAAAATTCTTGATATAAATTATGTTTCGGATAATACCATGATAATAGCATATAAAAGGATTGCAAGGAGTATTTGCTATTAATAAAATATTGATTTATAAGGGCAACCATTTGTTACCTAGAGGCAATAAGTACACAGAATGAGAACTTGAAAAACTCCGAGCAAATTAAGGCTAGCTAGTGAAGTACTCTGTTGGCTTTAATTGATCAAAAGAAAGGAGAACCAAAAGTTCCAGCTGAATGAAAACCAAAGTTATGGTTGTGAAGATTATTTGAAGCAGCCAAGTTTCGAGCTGACTTGATATCATAGTTGTCAAAGATCCCATTACCATTAATATCAAAATATGGAGAAGAATTAGAAATCTCAACCATAAACTTGCTTGCCTGATTTGTCGCATTCTTTTTTAAATCCTCTATTGAATCCTTTAATTGTTGAAGTTCATGCAAAGCAAGTTGCATTATAGGAGCTTCCCACCAATATTGACTTTGACTAGTTTTCCTCATTTGATCAAGTGATTCTCCTTTTTTCTTCTCAACTTCAAGCTCAGAAATAATTTGAGTTAATTGCAAATTGAGCTCATGAATACTAGCATTTCGATGTGCCTCAACAAGATGAAGTGATGAATTAGAAATTGGATTATGATTTCTCGAGAGGAATCTATCGACAATGGACTCAACATTAGGATGACCAAAAGAAAAAACTTTTCTTGCCGGTGAAAAAACTATGATAGCAATTTCAACCCCACAAAGGGTGCATAGTTCACTAGCTTTCTTGAAAAGACCAGAACGACGTTTTGAGAAGGTAACTTGGAGATGATTCTTGACCTCTATTTTGGAAATTTTGATCTTTTGACGACCCATTCTAGGTTTCTTTGCCATGGCTGAAACTAAAGAATATTAGAGACAATTCTTGTTGTTTTCGAGTTTGCATTCAGAGTAAAAAATATGGGCTATTTAAAGGTGCTTTGGAGTATTCTCAAACTTGCTGTCTTTATAATGTTTTTTACTATTGTTTCTATGTAATGAGCTGATTTGGGAGTTAGAAAATCTTAACCTATTAATGGATTGATAATGTGAGACTCAATGCACCTTAGTTGGCATTATTAAAATGATAGGGCATATATATATATATACACTTGTGAAAGTCAATTATTATTTTGATAAATCCCTTAATAAATACTTCCTCCGATCCACTTTAATTATTTTTTTAGTCTTTTTTTTGTGTTATCCACAATATTTGATTTTTTCCCGATATCAACAAGAAATTAACTTCTTTTTTTAAGTTGCCCTTGTAGTAAAGAGTCTTGAAGTATCTATTATATTTTCAAGGAATAAATTAGGGTTAATATAGTGAATTTTATTGTTAATCAATGCAAAAAGGTGAATTCTTTCATATGTGTGAAAACATCCAAAAAAATCAATTAAAGTGGACCAGAGAAAGTAATGACTTAATTGTTTGTTACAATTGTCAACCCCTCAATCTATTAATTGGTTTTTATACAGCTAGCTAGCAGGAATAAACACTAATTCATTAGTAGAGTAAGATTATTTTTTTAAAAAATGATTGTGAGTGAGAAAAGGAGATATCTCCCGACCTTAGAGATACTATACGTAATTTTTATGGGGAAAAAACATAACTGTCCAAAATTTTAGAAAATTTTATAAAATCTTAGCAGCATTAATCAATTTACAAACGTAGCAGTAAATATTTTACATTCCATAATAGAATCCCAACTGGACCCAATTAAATCTCAACCGAGATTCTCTCCATAAATATATCAATCCCAAAAATTTCTTATTACCATAAAGTACTATTAAATATATTATTCCTTATTTTTCACCCAAAATTATAGTTATTCCATTATACACAATATTACAAATAATATGTAATTATGTATAAAAGTATATATACATAGTATAATGATGATATTTAATATTATTTTAAATAATAATGGTATTCTAGTATATTAATATTATATTTTATCCTATATTTCAGATTGCATGTGTATTAATGTTAGTAAATAGTGGATAATTAAATATATACATGGAATACATATATACTCCTATAAACTATAAAGTATTATAGTAGCTTATAATTATGTGTAAATATACATATACACGGTATAATGATGAATAACGCATAAATTAATAATGATATTATATTTAAATATACATATACATGGTATATTATAGATATATAATGTATATAATATATTAAGTATATTATATAAGTGAAAAGGCAGAAAATTCGATCAATTAATAGTAAATCAATCTTCACAATTTACAATTGTAAAGTATAAAAGAGAATCTCAATCTAGGAATACAAGAAAAACAACAAAAAAAATGGATCTCGGCCAAAAAAATATTTAAAAGAATTGAATAAATATTGACGTCATTATTGGCATATTAAAAAGTTCTTTACTTCAGGTAGAAATTTCACACAAAGAGGTGCCCAACTTATTGGTTGATTAATTTGGCGTTATAGGGAGGTGCTTTTGTGAAGGTGAATAACTGGTGCAGAGGCAATAGAGAGAAGAAGAGAAGAGGAGAAGAGTTGAGCTTTGGACAGCTGTAGGTTGAAGGGGGCAAGAAAGGGGGATTTAATCCTAAATTACTGGGATTTTAACTTATTAATTAATGGGATATTAGATACAAGCATTTATTGAGATACGCTATGAATGTAATTTAAACTGTTTGTTCTAAAATAATTTGAAAGGCCTGTTGTTTATGCTAATAGTTCCTTAAAAAAGACCTATCATGTAAAAATCTCTTTTTTTTTTGCTGTTTGAGTTGTAACATAAAAACAATCATGTTTTGCATTTACTTTTGAGTTGTAACCTAAGGAGAAGCCAATTATGATAATAGTTGGATAATAATAGTGTCTTATCTTAAGAAATTAGGTGGTCATAATTAAGTTTAGATATTGATGAGTTATGAATCATAAAAGTTAAATAACATATATAGATTATAAGATATGAAAATGCAAAAATTGTGTCGGAATATGAGAATTTTCTTAATACTTTTTAATTTTCTTAATTATTTTGTGTTGATTTTAGTTAAGGACTATAGATGCCAACTCTAGCATTAATACATTTTCATCAAAAACTTTAACTTGATTTCAAGACAGATAATCATATATTACGATTATTTTCGTATATTTTCTCTTATCTACTGCAAAGTTTAGTTTTTGTCCTAGTAACTGTGTACACTGGGAGTTTTTCTTATATGACATCTTTAAACCTAAAAGGCTTAAAACCCCTCTGTTATTGCATTTACCCTCTTTTTAGTTTGTAAGAGTTTTTGTCTTTCCCGATGATCGATGCCTTTATTTTATTTTAACAAGAATCAGTCAAAAGTAATTCGTTACATTGCTTTATAAGATTAAAAATAGTTTGTTTGGCGAAAAAATCAACTTGAGAATTCTTTTTTTTAAAAGTATTTTTTTGTTGTGTTTGGCTAATTAATTTAAAAAATATTTATAAACATCAATTAGTGTTTGGCCAAACTTTTAAGATCCTTTTTAAAGCACAACCATAAAATTCTGATTCATCCATTGTTTTTCTCATGTCTAAGATAATTTCTTCCGCTATTTTTTCATCTTCCGTAAAGATAATTTCTTATAATGAGTGTCTTTGTTGTTCCATCATTGAATATATGAAAACTAATTATCATGTCTGTCAGATGATAACTCTTTAATAATGCAAGACTAACTTGGATGTCCTATTGTGGAATTAAAACTTGAGCAATGAGTCAGTGATATAAAATTTCAAGCAACCAAAGGAATTGACAAAAAAATCGTTACGCAATATCATCAATCTACCTTCCAGATGGTTGCCGTTTCGAATATTATAGGTAATCATTTCAATTTAATTTTTTTTCATATATATATATTTCAATCTGACTTTATAGATTTTCCTTTCAAAAGTTTTTTTCCGTTATACCATAGATAAAACATGAGTACTCTTGACCAATAATGCTTCCTTTTTTTGTAATATTTCGTTTCAGCGTTTTTTGATGTATTTTTTATTTTTTTCTCACCTATGTTACATATCCTTCTCTTGTAACTTTAAAACCTAGAATGATACGATTTGTCCACAAACATTTTGACGTCGACGTAATAAATATTTTCTTCTGCAGGAGGATAGATTATCCTCTAAAGTTTATTATTTTTCCTCTCATCTATTAGTTTTAAAACACAACACAAACACACACACACTATTATACTCATACAACTTTTATTTTAGCTTAATTTTCCTCTAAAGTAAAGTTTATTATTTTTCCTCTCATCTATTAGTTTTAAAACACAACACAAACACACACACACTATTATACTCATACAACTTTTATTTTAGCTTAATTTTCCTCTAAAGTAAAGTTTATTATTTTTCCTCTCATCTATTAGTTTTAAAACACAACACAAACACACACACACTATTATACTCATACAACTTTTATTTTAGCTTAATTTTCCTCTAAAGTAAAGTTTATTATTTAATGAATTTCATGTTAATAACCATTTATATTTTGATACATAAAATCATTACGCATATTGGAACTTAAAATATTTTAGTATTACCTTGAATTTAAGCACAATTTTTGGTGTGTACTGTGTAAACAATGAACGTGCTACAAAAACTGTTTGCTGTTTAATCACTCAATGAGTCAATGCAATTCAAAGCCGAAAGTAATTTTCACCAGTAAGCTTTCCTCTTATATAGAAGGACCTATAATAATATTATAAAGTTGATAATGCTTTCTTTTGTAAAAGACCTAAAAAGAACTTTTATTTTTTCAGTGACGACCCAAAATCTAACTAGCCGTGATGACACCCAACTTCACCCGCTAGGTAAGTCCAATAACAATAATCCAATTCAATTAATATTTAACTGACTCTAATTCACTCCCCAAGGACTGGTAGTACAAATCATGAACTTCTAAAATTAGAAATTACAAAACTGGTATGAAATAAATACATCATCTGTTCGAAATATACATAAACAGATTTTTATAAATCTAAGGCTACCATGAACAAGAGGCAGCTACAATCAGAACGCAGGTACGTCTTCAAATCCAGCTCTCGTCGATCACAGCAACATCAACATCCAATACTGCACACAAGGTGCAGAAGTATAGTATGAGTACAACCGACCTCATGTACTTAATAAGTAACAAACCTAACCTTAGGTTGAAAGTAGTGACGAGCTTGTACCAAAGTCGGGTCCAAAACCAATAGTCCACAATAGTCCATAACAACGTAAAGCAAATAATACAAGAAGTAACTCAGAGATAAAATGCTCAGCTAAATCATGATTTCTAAAAATAGTACTTCCTTTCAAGTACGTCAATGAAAATCCAAATCGTTTACTGAAGTTGCCAAAAATATGAATAAGTTTGAAAACAATAATTTTCCCAAAATCATTTCAATAATAAATGAGATGTTTCATTTTCTTTCCAGATAACCCGTGTAAAACAAGTGCATCACTATGCCCATCTATCAACATATGTGAGAAATCATAAATGATGTGATACTGTACAGCATGAGAAAAATACATCCCTGTGCCTTTATGTCATGTGTGCATGTCAATGCGATGCAACTCAGTGATAAAATCATATGCATACTCTCAGAGTATCATTTCACTCAGTCCTCCTAGTCACTCAGTCCTCACAGTCACTCAGTCCTCCCAATCGCTCGGCACTCGGTATTCGACACTCGCACTCAGTAGGTACCTGCCACTGGGGGTGTGTACAAACTCCGGAGGGGCTCCTTCAGCCCAAGCACTATAATCTGCACGGACAACTCACGTGCTATAGTATCAATATCTGTATCCACTCAGGCAACTCACGTGCTATAATAAGCCAATCTGGCCTGCTGCGGCGTGCAGCCCGATCCCATAATAATAAAGTATATAAAGCCAATATGGCCTGCTGCGACGTGCAGCCCGATCCCATAATTATCCTCACAATCAGGCCCTCGACCTCACTCAGTCAACAATCTCTCCAGTCTCTCGGACTCACATTATCATAAAACTAGCCCAAAATGATGATATGATGTATCAATAAATAGCAACAGAGACTGAGATATGATATGCAATGAATGAATATGACTCAGTGCGAAATTATAATTTAAACATATAATTCGACAGCAGAAATGACNTCCCGATGCCATAATTATCCTTTCAATGAAGCACCTGGCCTCATTTAGTCATCAATCTCTCCAGTCTCTCTTTCATGGGCTCACAATATCATGAAAATAACCCGAAAATGATGATATGATGTATCAATAAATAACATCAGAGACTGGGATATGATATGTAATGATATGAATATGACTGAGTATGAATTTTTAATTACAATAAATAATTCACAGTAATATGACCTCTGTGGGTCTCAATAATATTGTCACATAGCCTCAACATGATTTTTAATATGGTCCTCAGCTCAATTTCTTTAGCACATAAAACTACATAAAAATTCCAAGATTATTTGACTACAAAATTCCACGGAAACAATTGTGTCACAATTTTCATGGTGCACGCCCTCACGCCCGTCACATAACCTATGCGTCATCTCCCAACAATTCACATAATACATATATTCAGGGTTCATACCTTCAACTCCAAGATTAGAAGAGTTACTTACCTCGAATAAGACGAATCAAATGTCGAGCAACCTAAACAATGCTCCAGAAATTCTATTCTGCGTGTATCAACTTTCGAACGGCTTGAATCTAGCCACAATTAATTTGATTCAGTCTATAAAATAATAGGAATTAAATTCATATCAAAATACTAATATTTTCCACAAAATACGAAATTACACCCCAAATATTACCCGTGGGGCTCACATCTCGGAACCTGACAAAAGTTATAAAATATGAACGCCCATTCAACCACGAGTCCAATCATACAAATTTTACTCAAATCCGACATCAACTCGACCCTCAAATCTCCAAATTAAACCAAGAGGGTTTTCATAATTTTCCAACTTAATTCACCAATTGAATGTTAAAAATAACCATGGATTCGGGTAATTTAACCAATATTGAGTTAAGAACACTTACCCCATTATTTTTTTTGAAACTCTCCCAAAACTCGCCTCATCCCGAGCTCCAATCCGTCAAAAATGGAAAATGGGACGAAGTCCATGTGAGCACCTAATATTTGCCCTAATATAAAATTACTCCTAAAAAATCCAAACAATAGTTTTAAATTATTTTTCTATATTTTTACTTAGTTTGCTTTGTACGTATTCATGTTGATGCATTTTTAAGTTGCATTTTAAATCCTAAAGAAAATACAAAAATATTTTTAATTTTTACATTTTTAGATTTTCATTGCATAATTAATTGTATTTGTAAAATACTAAAATACCAAAAAATACATTAGTAACTCTACATGAATTTGTTAGCTAAATAAAATAGTTAATTGTAGTAAATTAGATC
Source organism: Nicotiana otophora (assembly GCA_000715115.1). Taxonomy (NCBI): domain Eukaryota; kingdom Viridiplantae; phylum Streptophyta; class Magnoliopsida; order Solanales; family Solanaceae; genus Nicotiana; species Nicotiana otophora. The sequence continues at coordinate 34,115 of AWOL01S0001679.1, forward strand.
ATTAGGTTAATTTTACAAATAAGTTGGAAATAGGATTGTTAAATAAATTGATTAGTCTTGAAAAATACAAAGAAAGAAAAGAGAAGGCTATGGGGTTTCATTACAACTTTGGGCCAGGTGCTTCTAGTGGCCCATTTTCTTTCCATTCACCCCAGCCCACTACCCGTCAGCCCAATATTCCCTCTTCATCTCTAAAATAGACCCTAATTTCACCCTCCCCTTTGATTCTCAACATAGAAAAGAACGGACCCCCCTCACTTCAACAAGCAGCGGCACACCCTCCCTCTGCTCCATCTTCAATCTCTCTCGGGACCTTCCCCATTTTAAAACCTAGAGTCGTCTCTCCTCCTTCCAACTGTCGATGGCAAGGTAATTGCATATGCGTCGCGACAGTTGAAATTTCACGAGAAGAATTATCCTGTTCATGACTTAGAATTGGCAGCCATTGTTCATGCGCTGAAGATTTGGAGGCATTACCTCTACGGTGTCTTGTGTGAGGTATTTACTGATCATCGTAGCCTTCATTATCTGTTCAAACAAAAGGATCTTAATTTGAGGCAGAGAAGATGGTTAGAGTTGTTGAAAGACTATGATATCACCATTTTTGTATAACTCCGAAAAGGCCAATGTGGTGGCCGATGCTTTGAGTAGAAAAGCTGTGAGTATGGGCAGTCTTGCGTATATTCCGGTTGGTGAGAGGCCATTAGCTGCAGATGTTCAGACTTTAGCTAATCAGTTCGCGAGGTTAGATGTTTCGGAACCCAGTCAGGTTTTATCTTGCACAATCGCTCGGTCTTCTTTATATGAGCGCATCAGAGAGAGCCGGTATGATGATCCTTATTTACTTGTCCTTAAGGACATGGTGCGGCACGGTGATGCCAAAAAGGTTGCTGAGGGCAAAGATGGGGTTCCGCGAATGCAAGGTTGTATTTGTGTGCCTAATGTGGATGAACTTCGTGAATTAATTCTTGAAGAAGCATAGAGTTTCAGGTATTCTATTCATACAGGTACCGCTAAAATGTATCAAGATTTGCGGCAACATTATTGGTGGAGGAGAATGAAAAAGGATATAGTTCCATATGTAGCTCGGTGTCTGAATAGTCAGCAAGTTAAGTACGAGCATTAGAGACCTGGTGGTTTGCTTCAAAAGTTAGAAATTCCTGAGCGGAAGTGGGAGCGTATCACTATGGATTTTGTTGTTGGGCTCCCACGAACTCAGAGAAATTTTATGCAGTTTGGGTCATTATGGACAGGCTGACCAAGTCAGCATATTTCATTCCAGTGGCAGTTACCTATTCTTCAGAGAGGTTAGCTAAAATTTACATTCGTGAGATTGTCTGTCTTCACGGTGTGCCCGTATCTATTTTTTCAGATCGAGGTACGCAGTTTACCTCACATTTCTGGAGGGCTGTACAGCATGAGTTAGGCACACGGGTGGAGTTGAGTACAGCATTTCATCCACAGACAGACGGACAGTCAGAGCGCACTATTCAGATATTGGAAGATATGCTCCGCACTTGTGTTATGTACTTTGGAGGTTATTTGGATCATTTCTTGCCATTTGTGGAGTTTGCTTATAATAATAGCTGCCAGTCGAGCATTCAGATGGCTCCATATGAGGCATTATATGGAAGGCGACGCCAATCGACAGTTGGTTGGTTTGAATCGGGAGAGGCTCGGTTGTTGGGTACAGATTTAGTACAGGATGCCTTGGATAAGGTCAAGATTATTCAGGATCGACTTCGCACAGCTCAGTCTAGGCAAAAGAGTTATGCCGATCATAAAGTTCATGATATTGCATTCATGGTTGAACAAAGAATATTGCTCCGGGTTTCACCTATGAAAGGTGTAATGAAATTCGAAAAGAAGGGCAAGTTGAGCCCTAGGTATATCGGACCCTTTGAAATTCTTGAAAGGGTGGGTGAAGTAGCCTACAGTCTTGCATTACCACCTAGTTTATCAGTGGTTCATCCGGTGTTCTATGTGTCTATGCTCCGAAAATATTATGGTGACCCGTCCCATGTGTTAGATTTCTGCTCAGTCTAATTGGACAAAGATTTGACTTACGAGGAGGAGCTGATGGCTATTCTAGCCCGGCAGGTACGACAGTTGAGGTGTAAGAGTTATCCTTCAGTTCGAATGTAATGGAGAGGTCAGCCGGTAGAGGCATCTACCTGGGAGTCTGAGTCGGACATGCAGAGTAAATATCCACACTCATTCACCAGCTCAGGTACTTTATTTCTAACTCCGTTCGAGGACGAACGTTTGTTTTAGAGGTGGAGAATGTGATGACCTAAAATGTCATCTTTAAATTTAATAAGTAATTCTGTATTCTAAGACCTCAAAAACCACTATTTATCATTCCTCGACTTGCGTGCGCAGTCCGTACAATTTTCCGAAAAGCTTTTATGTGAAAAATGGATTAAAATGTGAAATAGAGCTTTAAAAACTCAACTGAGTTGATTTTAGTCAACATTTTAAGCAAACGGACCCAGATTAGTATTTTGACAATTTCGGTAGGTTCGCATCGTGATTTGGGACTTGGGCGTATGCCCGGAATCAAATTCCGAGGTCCCTAGCTCGAGATATGGAATTTTGATGAAAAATTAAAAGCTTGCAAGCTTGATGATATTTAAGAATTTACTGATGTTGGATTTATTAACACCGAATCCGTATTTTGGTTCCGGAGCCTGGTATGGGTCCACTATAATATTTATGACTTGTATGCCGAATTTGGTAATAATCGGAATTGATTTGACGTGATTCGTACGTTCGATTGTAAAAATATAAGTTTTAAAGTTTTCTTGAAAATTTTCTTTGATTTGGTGTCCGATTCATAGTTCTAGGTGTTATTTTGCCGATTTGATCGCGCGAGCAAGTTCGTATGATGTTTTAGAACTTGTGTGCATGTTTGGTTTGGAGCCCCAAGGTCTCGGGGGAGTTTCGGATAGGCTACGGGATGATTTCAGACTTAGGAAATCTGATTTTTTGTAGACTTTGGGCTTCTGGTATTTCCTTCATCGCGTTTGCGAATGTACTCTCGGGAACGCGAAGAGCAAACTGAGCTGGCTGAATTTTCCTTCTTCGTGAACGCGAAGCTATGGGGACTTTACAATTTGCGAACGCGACCAGCTCAACGCGAACGCGAAGCTTTAGAGGCCTGGGGGAGGGGTCAGTTGTCCTTATACGCGAACGCGAGCACTGGCACGCGAACACGAAGGCCGGGGGG